>JACXGK010000415.1:35351-88619 GCA_016801125.1 Novumbra hubbsi
GGGGGGGGGGGGGGGGGGGGGGGGGGGGGGCAGGAGCAGGGTGGAGAGTCACTGTCCTAAATTGAGAAAACAAAGGGTTGGTGGTTAGAGTGAACACTTACTGTTGGTCCACGAAGGTGAACTTTCCATCAATTGCGAAACGAGTGACAAACTGGATGGGTTTGACCTTGACTTCTAGCGCAGGCTGAGCACTACTGGGGGGGTGAACACGGCACACAGCAACCATGCAGGTCATGTGGGAGGACTCGTTATCGTCACCCTCAGCGTCCAGCTGGGTGGAAGGCCAACTCATCATGTAACCAGTGCAATGGACAGTGCAGTATCGCTGAGACTCTATAGGGGGAGACAGTGCGCATAAACACAAACATTTAAGGTGCCATTCTGATCTTGCCCCCATCCTGGTTAGCCATCTTCAGTGGGGTGAACACTGATCATCACGTCCCCCACCTTTTGTCTTGAA
Organism: Novumbra hubbsi; assembly: GCA_016801125.1. Classification (NCBI taxonomy): domain Eukaryota; kingdom Metazoa; phylum Chordata; class Actinopteri; order Esociformes; family Umbridae; genus Novumbra; species Novumbra hubbsi. Next base: position 35,812 of record JACXGK010000415.1, read on the forward strand.
GCTACTGGGCAGGATGGTTTTGTTTTCTGTCTTCAAAACTGTTCTGCTGTGCTTCATGCGACAGAAGAAGGACCTCCGTGCCCCGGTACACAAGTGGACTGCCCCCACAGGCAGGTCCTGGAACTGCAACCCTGCTACAAATCAGGGACAGCCTATATATCATCTGTATGATCTCATCACATTTAGAATGTAGGAAAACACACTAACAAGGCACAAAAAAACAAGGCTAAAACAGAAAAAGTTAAAAGAGAATCAGTGACCCCAGAAAAACACGAAAATTGGAAAGCCTCAAGAAACACACCTACGCTCTCTACTCTCTCACCTGTGCTTATAGAACAGTGATAACATTATTTTCATTACTCGGTGTTGGATGGCTGAAACAGCTTCGCAACAAGAGAATTCACAAACAAAAGAAATCAGATAAACAAACAATAAAAATCCCATTATTGTTTTTAGGTATTCACAGACTTACTTTTGGCATCTATGAGCCGTTCGCGAGGGTATAATCCTGACGCTGACAGCTGCTCTTTCACTTTACTAATGTCTTTTGGGTGGATATAATCAAAAAGGCTCTGTCCAATTAGCTCCAACTGTAAACAAAGATATTTTCATTGTCAGAACCAACCCATTCACCTCAGAACCCACTAACGATTCCTTTGAGCTACAGTATGAAACAGGATGAAGAAATGCTCCAATACCCATCACAGGTTACCCCATTTTGTTGTAGTTCTGAAACCTTTACTCTGGAAACCCCTGAAAAAATGTTGTTATATCACATTTGATTACCCTTTTCTGCAGTTGTAGATATGTCACCGTGGGGTGAATAAAAACTTAAAATATGGTTAATTTGATAGAATTCTACATTTATTTTCCTGCATTTCATAACATTAGAGCAAACAGAACATTTGTAAATTTTTATAAAAAATTATGGACTAAGATTGTACTCAGTATAGATACTATATTTGGTATTAAAATTGTTTGCTCAATCAAGGAATCCACCTTGTCCATTTTAAAACTCACAAAGACTGATATTTATTACAAATGTAATTAATGTCATGATGCAGCTCTCAATGAGAGAAAGTGGGAATGGCCAGATAGGGACTTACACATGATTGGATTACCTCACGTGGAAAGGTTTTGAATTATTTCATTACCCAGTATTTGTAGAATTAAAATACGCTCCTCTGCAATGGGATATTGTGTTGCCAATAGCAAATTACCAAAAAAATCTCTAGTGGCGTCTTATATTGGGTCACCTGGTCATGACCCATGGGTAATAGAGCATTGCAACATCCCACTTTATACAGTATTTATCCTGTATTATTCAGCTCCACACTTCGGAACCATCCAAACTTTCTGGTTAACATTCCTGTCTCACCATCAAGCAGCCTGTCCAACGAACACGACTGGGTACCACTTTTGACTCCATATGAATAATTTAGTGAAGCAAATATAAAGCATGAAACAGATTCAGTTACTAAAAAGGTACGCAAATGTTTTAATGCCCTGTTCGGCATTAAAGCCTGATGATTTCCCTGTGATTCCACAATATGAATTAACGAATTCAGATTTGTGTATAAACTGTTTCAATTTGAGTGTCACCTTGTTCTGATGAGAAAATAATTTGGCCTACTTTGTAATATTACTAAATAGCTTTCTAATGCACAAATTAGCAGAATATAAGTAACAACATAATTGCAAACACTGTGTATGAGCTTTAAGGGGGGGATTAAAGAATGAATTGTACAAAATGTTAGATGGTTCCTGTCCACAGTTGTTTCCGAGATAGGTGAAAGTCATCCATTGTTTGGACAGGTTTAACAGTTCTTTAAACTGCAATTACAATAAGATAATAGACATTTGTGGATAATAGAAATTTGTGGAATTCACACAAACTAATAACTAAATTAAGAATTACAGGGTACACTTTATTTGGATAATCCAAACTACCATCTGCAGATGCTTTATAGATATTCATATAAAAAAATAGTTAAAGATACGGTTAGGTTAAGGATAGGATGAGGGTTAAGGATAGGTTGAGGTTAGGATGAGGGTTAAGTTTACTAGTACTAGATTAATTAGATTTATTAAATTGAAATGTTATTAATAGTCTGTAAAGCAGCTACAGATTGACTATCCAAATAAAGTGTTACTGAATCTCTTATTGTATAGTAGAAACATTTGAGTTCACTACCCGACAGTAGTTGAGGAACTTGGAGACAGATTCTGAGGTAAAGAGGATCTTCCCCCTGTCACAACTCACAACGAACAGGAACCCATCTGCAGCCTGGGAAAAAGAGACAAGGCGCAATCTTAATATTTCAATCTGGATTAGAGTGTTATAACCATCAGAATGTATCCACTTTGCCCTGTATATTCCAAAACTGCAGAGGCTGTAAAACATATATGCAAACTTGTGAGAAATTTGAGTTTGCAAAGTACTCCAAATTGTTAAATTAGTTAAATAACATAAATGGACTTGATGCGCAGCCTTTGATATATTCTGTTCTGGATTACCTAAAAGTATATTAAGCAAGTGAATTCACATGATAAAGTTCTACAGGGGGATAAACAAATCAATTATCATTCTACTGAAAGAAAGGCTGTCTAATCTTCTCTGGTGATATTCGGCCAGGACTGTACTCCAGTGATTTGCATTTATATTTTGTACATCATTGTAATAAAGGAAAAAGGGTGAGACCAATTTAATTATGGTTAATTTTATAATATCTCCACCAATACCAAAATGAACAGCTATTTTTGAGGCCTACGAGACCCATCCAATCAATGCTGTAAATCAACAACACCACAACATCCTGATCAGCTGTCTAGCTGCCTTAATCCCAGACTGGAAACAGATTAAAGGCTGTCCCACCATAAGCACCAGTTGCTTGAGTTCCTCCTGAGGCAGAAATGAAGGCTTGTGTTTGTGGTCGACATCAGTAAAGGAGCTGCTGGCACCTGCTGAGGAAGCGGACATCAGAGCTGTTACTCAATCCGTCGTTTTTTCCGAGCTTGGCATTTGTGTCATAACTTCAAAGTTCAACGTGAAGATATTCAATACTATACATTTATACTTAATAACATACAGTATTGCCAACGATGGGAATCCCGGCGATCCAAGCCACAGCAGTGCCCCCCCCCCCAACCATGTGTCCAAGGCTCTAAATGCACGACTATAGCTTGATGAGACACACAGAGTGCCAGGTGTGATGATATACACGGGGACAGCTCAGGGACTGCGAGGCCCACCTTTAAGCGCTTTCAGGTGCTGCACAGCCATTCGCAGCACGGTGAGTTTGTCCAGCTTCCTGGCCATGGGGCTACAGGAGGGGATCATGGCTGAGAGCTCCTCGATGAGGGTGTTCATTTTGTCCCGCCGCCGCTTCTCGATTTGGCTGTGTGGTTCCCTGTGAGCGGCGACACGGGTAAACTCCGGTTATGCCCCCCCCCCTCACGCACACACTGTGACATCCGTGGGCCTGGTTCGAACCCGTGCGATGGCACATTCTGACCGCTAGTAAAACCCCCCGGTCCACACGGAGAACCCAATCACAACTATTGACGAGCCCACCGCCGTGTCCCCCCTCTCATTCGGTGTCGGTTCCGCCCAATCTGCCGATATGCGCGGGGGGCCCTTGGGTCTTACCTGAAGCATTTCATTTTGACCTGTTGATTGTCATCTTCTGATCTGTATAGGAATAGGATACGCATGTCGTTGTTTATAATGTGCCGCATGGTCACTCAGAGCTCTGGGAGAAATGTCAAGATAACTTAATCCGCTGGTAATACTACAGCGTTTTTAAATACCTGCTCTGTTCATCGTCCATGTCAACATCCGTGTTTTCCCTGCAAGACGGAGACGGCGCAGCATATTAGTCCCCAAAGCCAAAAAGATCGTTTTCACTTCATGATCTCTGCGTTTACCTGTTGTCTAGTTCCCCTTTCCGTTTCCTGGGTAGCTCCTGAACTGGCACGACTCCAGCCAGGTGGGGTGTCATCATGTCTGGTCCAGGGACAGGAAGGCAATTGGTTTCTCCCATCGGCAAGTTTGCTAAAACAAAGGCACGATAATCAAATGAGGAGTAAACATTAGCCAATTCATCCATAGTCAAATTAATGCGTTACTGTAGAACATACCTGCTTATAATGGGTTAGTACTGGGTTTAATTCGGTTGTAATGCCAAAGAAAATAAATGTTTAAATTGATACTGTTAACTTTAGGGCCTTTCCTAGATTTTTTCAGTTACTTTCTCTCCCCAGAAGATGGCACCGATATCATCTCAGTGGATTTGAATTGAATTTCACCTCCCTTAACCTCAAATAACCCATACACACAGCATTTTGCCATTTCAAAATGTGCTTGGGTTTCTAACTCAGCATTGTTGAAGTTTGAAAAGTAAGGGTAAATTAAGTGAAAAAGCTTAATTGGCAATAAACATGATGCCAGCATAACACCATTGTATCAATCTCAGCATTGCAATCCGCATATCCCCTTGTGTTGATCGAGTTCACAGATCGAAAGATAGATGGACATAGAATACTGCCCAACATCCACTCAAGAGCCTTATAAATAAACTCTCTTATTCTAAGCAAGTTGACAAATCATTCTCAGCGTTGGTCAGTTCAAGTGCAATTTCGCCACTTGCAACGAGAGGGAAAGAACCAAAGCCCAACCCTTTGCCAACTATGGGTCCCTGTGTGCGTCTTTACAGCTACCTTCCTTTTTATAACGGATCATCTTGAACGCTATAAACCTGACAGGTGAGGCTACAGCTGAATGAGATCTTTAACCCAAGTCAGTGTACTTACTAGCAGACTATAAGGGTGGGTGCCTAACCTTTGTCTGGCTCAGACAGTGTGTCCCAGCTGGCACGCAACACGTGGTGGATTTCCACCTACTTAGTAAAAGTCACCATATGAGGGCGTCTAACCACTTACTTTGCCCAATTTTGTCCTGGCACGTGGCACATGAGGGTTCCTGCTATCACCTTACCTCACTGCTTATCTAACACGGTAACACTGACCTACTTCCTGCATAAAACTGTTGTTATACTTTTTTGTGAGGTGACCTTGTATTTGTTGAATAAGGGCAAGACATCTTTGGATCACAAAACCGTTCGAAGGCGAAGACAGAAGACGAGGAGAATTTATGCAAGATCATTTTCCACACATCTAAGGCACTGGCACTGATGTAGTTAAAAAATAAAGTACACAATACATCAACAATAAGCATTACAGTGGTGTAATAACCTTTACTGTGGTGTAAAAACCATTACTGTGGTGTAAAAACCATGACTGAGGTGTAATGACTTCAACGATGGTGTAATGACTTTAACGGTGGTGTATCCAACCAATAAAGCTCATCATGTTGAATTTGATTGAGTTTAGATAATTACTTAAATGCTTGTCAATTAAATGCGAAACATTTACAAATGTTATACAACTTGCATAATTTGGGGTGTGGTTTCTAATGCTAACAAACACTGACAATGTTTTGTTTTTTAAATAACCAACACTGTTGGGGTTGTTGAGTGTGCATCTACTACATTAAACGGGGGTTAAATATGGGGATCTGAGAGTTCCTCCGGAAATGACTGTAGCCTACAACTATGTTCAAACAGAAAGAGCTCCAAAAGACAAGGATCTCTGTAAAGGCTTCATCTGCAGATTGGCAAACACACGTGCCCATGGTTCCTAACATGTGTGCCTTTTCCAAGAATCTACATTCTTGGACCTAGGCTTAATCTGTAACTATCCTTTCCTCTCCTTGACAGCACACCAAGCATTAAAAAACAATAGTATTATAGTACAGTATTAAACCTGAGCATCTGAAAATATTCCAGACGGAGAAGGCGGAACTGCGCTTATTTTTGTCATTTTGTTAATTATCTGACAGTTTGCCGCCCAATCCAGTAACAGCATGGCTTTTAGATTCTTGACTGAACAGTGAGTAGCTCAGGGATTAAGTGCATTGAAACCCAATTTAGATTCATTGAACATTTGAATAACTTTAAACTTATCAAATCAAGGAATTGTAAAGGGAATAGTGGAGATCCCCATTTTAAAGAGGGGAACCATGTCTTAACTTCTAAAGTAGGACATTATGTGGGGAAATGATTGTGCTGGAACTTGGTTGACCCACTTTGGATCAAAACACATCAGGTATGTCCTGGCAAATACAACACTGTCATATCCTAGCCAGGTCGCCTCGTTCCATGGGATCACCTGCCACTGTCACCTTGTGAAAGTCAACCATTAAATTCTTTGTTGTTCTTCCAACCTCTGCAAGGTGTGTGTGTGTGTGGGCCACGGGAGGGTTCGACGCAAGCCCAAAAACTCATTTCCATTCCCTTCCTCTTCGGTGTTGATCCAGTACTTAAAGTAAATATGAGATCCATTGAGGAAACGCAAACCCACTGACAACTGAAAAGCGGACATCAAGATTGGGTTAAGCAGGAAATGAGAGGGTGGCACAGAAACCCACATTTTCCAATTTCCCTTGACCAGGACACAAGAGGACACGCCTGGTCCGGGCTGAGATGACTGTACAGCAAGTAAGCCCCATGTGACTGAGCGGGAAGCCAGGGTGGCAGCAGCGGACTGTTCCATGGGTGACGCCCACTCCTTGCTGGCTGATTTGATGAGGATCCCTGGGTCCTGCTCTTCAGCTGCTGGTGATCATGATGACAGGAAGTGGCATTCAAAGCCAGGGGAAGTAACCCTCCTCAAATGGGCATCCCGGCACCACATCATTGTCTGCCCCCATCCCTCAAATCTCACCCGTGGCTTCAGAACAACAACTTCCTAGACCTATACATGGAAGGGTTGCATGGCCACTGGGTAGACAGCGTATGGAGTACAACATCATGGTTGTGATGGGAAGATTAGAAAGCAGGATAAAGGTTCCGATTGCTTATTATATTTACAGAAAAGACATGTGTATGCAAGTGGTATTTTGGAGTAGTGCCTATGTTTACAATTACAAAAATATTTGTTCTCTTAAATACTTATACAACACTATATATTTTGACTTTTGATTATAATTGATTAATATTATTGCCCATGTTTACGTCATGCACTTCATTCTAATCTTCCCCTTATAAACCTGCATGTGGAAAGAGGGAGGGTCTAGTGAAGTTGTCACGCACATAAATCCTCACAAAACTTACGTGTTAATAAAGTCCATTATTTTCAAATTTGGTGATTTTGTCATTGATCTCCTCTCAACTTAAATGTATGTACCCCATAACAATCGGTTAATCTAAAAGTCATACCCCCATTTGGTTCGCAAATTAGATTTCATAGGAATTATTACCAGTAACAACATTTTGTAAACGCACAAACAATAATAATTATTAAGAATTGTAATGATTCTAATTCCAAACTTTAACCAGAAATGTTCTTTTTAAATAAATAAATGAAAACAGCTGTAGCGTATGAAAATGTCTCTTCGTATTCTACACCACACCATACACTAAATACGCCTGCTTACACGCCACATACCCAATAGTTCGTAAACCATTACCTGCGAAGCTATGATGAAAGAATGTCCCCCAAAACGTTTGATTTCACGCGTGCATACCAGAACAAACTCGGGTAGAGCGTTTGCTCCACTGATCTACTGACCTACTTTCTGGAGAAAAAGAATTCCGTACCCAGAGAAAAAAAAACATGGAAACAGCTCCCCTCTATTCCGCCCGGTGCATAGCATCGACTGCAAAATTATCACCACAGACAACAGCGGCGCTTGGAGTATGAATGCAGCCGCCAGAGCTCATACAAGTACCTGTTCGTTTGTCCGTGGTCCCGTCATTGCCACCCGCCGCTGAATTCTCCACCGACATGGCTGGAGTCGGTCAGCAGGTGACTTACTCCGCAGAACATGAGGAGGTGGTAGTGGAAGTCTAGATATGGAAGAAGTAGGCCACTGTAGGAGAGATGGGGAGAAGAGGCGGGGGATCGGGGACGTTGTATAATGGACTTTATTTTTTCCTCCTCTCTCTGCAAAGGCAGCGGCTGGAGGGGGTAGATATGACTGCACGTGCAAGAATAAAGTCTATGGTAAAATGTGTACGCTGTCGGGAAAACGCGGAAAAGCTCCAGCTGTCTCTTTCCTCATTTATCCACCACTACCCTGGCATTCATTCACTATAACTACCGGTGCGGGGTTTAGGCTATCCTTGCTGCTACATCAGAAATCTGTCCATTGCATTCACAAATCACATGGATTTTGAGCTGATACCATACACACACACGAACGATTAAACTGTTGTTGACGTGATTGAAACTTTTACTGCACAACAAGTTTATTTCCAAGTCTAATTTGAAACCAAACAAATGGTTTCCATTGCAATTCTTTAAAGAACGTAGCCTACCATAAACCCACGCATCAAATGTGAACTTTTCGTATGAAAAGGCTAGTAAGGTTTGAAGTTGGATAATCGCGTGCCTTTGCAGTTAGTAGATAGTTATTGTCGTGTGTGGGTATTCGGGCAGTGGAGGCATCAAGCTGTTGACACGTTAAAGTCGACATCACCTAAACTGAATGCGTAATATTCATTCATAGGCGGAGGTCACTAACGCTTGCAAATGCAAGTCACTTGAAGCATTTCATTATATGGTTAGATATTTTTTCCAATAATTAGTCCATCTAAGACATTTGTTAATCAGCTTGTGAGTTCCCTATTAAGTTGTTTTGGTACTTTTGCTTTGCTTACTAGTCTACCAATCAACAGCCTAACCTGACCTATCCATATAGTAAAAATAGTAGTAAATAGATAGTTTGATGGATTTATAATAGGTTGATTAGCAATCATACCAGACTTAATCATTACAACTAATCTGCAACAGTGTTCCTGTTTGGCATTTAAACTGGCAGGTGAATCATTGTGCATGAAAGACACAAAGCTCTTAGCTTAAAAAGGATCTTGATATGTTAGGAAACAATACAATTATCCCACCTAGTTTTCTTTTTTCAAGTGAGAAGCCTACAAATGAGTAATACTAGGTAGTAACACCAATGCCGGGTGCTTCGCCAGTCGTTGACAAAGCGGAACTGTAACACGCCAATAAAATCAATACATTCGGCTATTGCTTTTATGACCATTGTAATTTTCCCAGTAGTCTATACTTTACACAACATCAAGAGTAAATCAGATAAAGTGATTGTTTGTCCTAGATACATTTTTGGGTGAAATCACACTTAACTTGAGTTGTTCTTGAAGGCCCATGGAGTCATTATTCTAAACAAGCCACAATTCAGCAGTGTAGCCTGGCTGCTAGACAACGTGACAGCGAGCTGGTGGGATGCCTATTGACTGCTACACACTCCTATTGTGCGACACACTCCTCTTGTACGGCACACTCCTCTTGTACGGCACACTCCTCTTGTACGGCACACTCCTCTTGTACGGCACACTCCTCTTGTACGGCACACTCCTCTTGTACGGCACACTCCTCTTGTACGACACACTCCTCTTGTACGACACATTCCTCTTGTACGGCACACTCCTCTTGTACGACACACTCCTCTTGTACTACACCCCCATCTCACATTCAGAAGTGGCTACATGTCATACAATGACACCTGTAACATCTGTAGTGTTTTGTTTAGAGCTGACACACACACACAGTACATGTAACCCTAATTGCATGGACCTTAAGTATCCCTACATTTCATTGTTTTATCTAGCATGCAAGTATATTTTTCAGGTTTATGCATTCAGTGTTCCTTTTCACTGAGCATTGATGCCAATATCTGTAACAAATATGACCTAAAGACATCTGACATGTTCTTGAGATATCTGTGGGTAGCTGAACGTATCCACTGGTACAATTAGCGCTCCACTGGAGCCCTGTTCAATTCGTTCCTCCCGGGTCAGGTTTTTAATGTAAGATCTGCCTCCGCCACTAATCCTCCACCTTCCCACCGGGCTGGGAAACACACTCCATTCACCCAATCCCTTGAACGCACCCCTAACAGCAGATCCATATCACCTGGGTACTAATCAGCTAATGCCACTCACCTGTGTTCTCCCGCTTCTCCTGACAGCCTCTATTTAAGCCTGGTCATTCACACCCTGTCCTGGTGAGGTATCGTTTGTGTGATTTGCAACTCGACTAAGCTTGAGTGTTCAGTATATTTCACTTGTCTTAGATCAGTATGAAAGTCTCTCTCTGTACCTCGGCCTATTGTCTAACTTGACTTTGTTCCAGCCTGTCCCTTGATATATTGTTGAACCTTCTAAATAAACTTCCTGCACTATGCACTTGGATCCAGCCATCCTAGAATAAGTACAAATAAACATGACTAAACTAAATGGTAACAAGTGTTAGTATTGTTGAAAAGGTAATTGATAACTTCTGAGATGGAGCTAGAAGAAATTCCAGAAAAAATGTAAAAAAGAATGACAGGTTACAGACAGAAAACTAAACTGTCTGCAATCTAATTAACAGGTCGCCTTCTAAAGGGGTCTACATCCAAAGCGCTTTCGCAGCATCTGACATCTGTGACCAAAGTCCACACCATGACCATAAGAAGTCTTGACCATGAGTCTTACAAGAAATGTCAATATTTGACTGATTGGCAGAAATACAATTCGGCATGGAAATGACCCTACACATCATTCAGTCCAACTTAGAGCAGAAGCAGACATCTGCAGATGAAACAAACATGGTATCCCAAATCAACAGTTAAAGGAAAAATAAGATAAGCAGCCAGATGTCATGATAATGAAATGTAAGTCAAAGCTAATTCAATGGCAAATTCTGCAAATAGCGTAGTAGACTTTACTACAGTGCAACTTAAAAAAAGGACATGACAGTCTAAGGATAATTGCTCTAGTTTTGCATTGAAGTTAGACCACACAAAATACTGACTCGTTATAAACAAAACACAATTGTGTTATTTTTTTATGTAAAACGTGCATTACTTACAGTGTTTCCCCCACAATCAAACACTGCTCAGATCAATGGGTTTAAGATACTTTCTTTAGTGGCCAAAGATTTTTGCCAAGTACTGCATATTTTCATTGTATATCAGGAAAATAAAGTAGAAAGTAATTAATGTGACGCAAGCGTTCCATTAATCTGTTTTCATAATTGATTCACATAAGTACTTTTGATTCACTCGATTGGGCTAGTCTGAAAACATTTCAAGGAAAATGTAGAAACATTAAATTAGCTTGATAAGGTTTTATTGTTTTTGTGCATTGTTTGTGTTATGGTTTTTTATCACATTTTGAAAATGTCTGTCCCGGGGTGAATGGCTTTTTTAATTTTAAAATATGTTTTTTTATATGCCTACATCAGGTTCCCTAAAATTAATAGTTTCAAAATGTGGGTTAGCGCAATGCTTGCTAGTGTGAATGTCTGTGACTACATAAAAGAAATATCATACAGTACGCGTTAGCCTAAACTTATTCACACAATCTTTCACCATATTTTTTCGTCTCTTACTTAGTGTAATTCGATACCTCTGCACGAGACTTTATGTAAGTGTACGTGTTCACGTGCCCAACAGAATCGTGTTGACCCATATATTGTTGCGTTATATAACCATGTAACCGTCACGTGTAGCAGCTGTCTCATTACCCTCTTTGAAGCCTGTCTATAGCGAATGTAAACGTGAGACACAGTGCACTCTAGGTTGCAATCCCACACTACTTAATATAACTGTGCAACAACAACAGAAAATACCACCATGTTGGTTAGTTTTGATCGTCATGGAGAAGGTATTTAGAGAGTTGCCTTCTATGGATGGTAATTAAAGGCGATGACTGTTGTCTGAAATTGACAAGACACCGCAAATAAAATTAATGAGGGACTATTTGTCTAAAAAAGTATAAGTATGTCTTTAAACTATGCTGCTTTCGGTCAAAATAATTGCCACTCTGAAAAATTACATGTACAATTATTTATGCTAAATCTTTTTTTAAGCTAGGCTATAACTAATGTAGCTCTACCCAAAGTAATTCAAAATGTGCTGTCACATGGCATCTAAATAAAAACATGTAGGTTTGCTTCATCAGCAGACAAATCCGTCTTTTCATAACACATTCTGCAGAAGGTCTTACTGAATTTTACGAAATATTGTGTCGGAAAGATATACAACTTTTTAATAGTCTTAAGTAAACAACAATATATATTTTTTTTGCTTCTTCTTGCAAATTAGACAAAAGGCTTAACGTTTGTTGTAATAACTGACCTTTTTACGTAGCCTATCCGACTTTACCCTGTAGTATTAATAAGGCTACTGTAAAGTTTTAAGTCCAAATTATGAAAATATACTTACATAAGGCGTGTCATAGCAAGCTAGTCACATGCCAGGCGTAGGCTATAAAAAAATGTAATATCTTATTAAGGGTTCTGATAACGTGTACGCTATAAATGTCAAAGTTTTGGGTCAATTTGTGGAAAATGTATGTCACACAGGCACGTGAGAACGTCAACTGAAACAACGTTTTCCCTTGACTTCGTTCAGAAACTTGTTGATTGTATTGCGCTCGACTACTGCTGGGCGTAGTGCAGGTATATAGCGCACCCTACTGGCATAAAGAAAATTTGCAGCAGCAAATATCTTAACTCATGCTCGTTAACACAGATGTGTTACATCAAGATGGCTTTTGCTTTTTTGAATATCCCCATAGTCATATCTAACTCAGTTTATAAAAGCCAAGCCGCATTTTCATTTGATTAATTTAGGACCATAAAACACACAGGGCTGGTAGGAGGTGCCATTGCAAGTCCAATTTAGAGTGTTGATTGGCTCTCACAAACGCTGTACCTGGCAGGGATTTTTGCATCCATTTTTATCCTGTTAAGGACTTTGTCTAGGTTTATTGAATTTGTGGAAAAGTCTACTCTCCAGACATTTTTTTTTCTTATCAAGTCAATTTAAACCATGTGTTTATTATGCTGTGAGGCAACATGTAGGTACAAAAATCAACACGCTTATCGATTGGTTAGGATGAGCAGTCATTCTTTCTGTAAAATTTTGTTTCTTGTTCAGAATATAATGTTGTTCTAATTTTTTTATTTGCTTGCTTGTTTTGTTTTTGACAGCACAATTTTGCTTCCAAAATGTTTTTTTCAACCATCAATCTTTTGCTTATCAATGGATTTTTTTGTTTTTTAAGGAATGAAATTGAGTCCAAAGAAGTAATTTTTTTTTTTTTAAATGTAACCACCCAGGGATTGTTTTTAGAATTGTTATGTCAATCATTCTTTATTTCTATTATTACAAAATCTACACCTTTGAGCAATCGCAATAATATAAACATATTGTCTCAATTTTCCAGAGCATACAATTACATGTATGTCATACAGTCGTTTTTGCTAATCTTTAACAAGGGTGGCAATAATTTCACTACTGAATGTACATAGCGTCCTCAAGAACTATTGGCACCGTTGGTGAATATGAACTAAAAAGGTCTTTGTGGTTTAAGAAAGAGGACATAGGAAGTGATTTATTACTCTGGCTTCATACCAAAACTCCAGATACTTCAGTTCCTTAGTTCTTGCTTCGTTCCCGCTTTAGTTCAACCCATGTTTGCAATAGGATTTAAGTCCAAAGACAGCAGCAGTCTTTGTCAAAGGTTGATTAGACGGACAGTGTTGATGAACCAATGGATTCGTAGGTATACTTTGGACTGTTGTCCTGCAAAAAGATACCACAATGACCCAAATTTAGCCTCAAACTACTGGTACTTGGAGTCCAAATTGCTATGACTCTCGTCACATCACAAATCCATCACCATACTTTACAGTGGGAACTCTGATGTTTGTTCTTCTAATATGTCGCCAAAACCGTTATTTTCTCATTCGACCATTGAACCATGCACACAATAATAGTAAGAACATTTAGCCAACCCAAGGCAAGGCAACCCTTGTAAGGTATGGGGACTAGAGAGTCTTTTCTTGCAACACTTCCACATTGGTGACGTTTTATTACCGTTTCGGAGACGCTGAGATGTTTTCAACCACAAAGCGCGTTTTGTTTGTCATAAGTAACATAAGGCCTTTTCACACTGCATCATTCTTAGCCCTGGGACATCTTAGCCCCAGGCTAAGACTGGTCCTGGTTTAGCTCAGCATTTGTGAACACAATAGTTTGTTAACCCCTGGCTAAGGTTTAAGCATACGAAGAATTCACAGTTGTATTGCTAAACTCTGAGCTAATGGACAAACATGACAGACAAGCTAGAAATCTAATGTATACAAATAATTTTGACCACAATTAAATTCATGACCTCATTGCTTGATCAAGATGCCCCGGTCAGTATTTGCTTGAACAACTTTCTTAAAACTACGCAAAGAGGAAAAATGGCAAAGAGAACATATGAACCAGAGGCAAAGAATGTGACTAGTCAACCTTTATTCATTCAAAATATTGGCGCCTAAAGCACCAAATGGACTGAAACAGAAATGCAGTGTGGCTGTTGATAACAGCGCAACACAATAAGTGTTCTACAGCTTTGTTCTTGACCCCGTTTAACACTGGTTATGTAGTCACCGTGTTTCTGGGGCTAGTTCTGAAATGTTGGTGCTAACCCTGCTCTAGAGCTCTAGGCTAAGGTGCTGTGTGAACACACCTATAGATGACCACTTAAGAGTTCAAAGACAAAAAATCACTTTTAAAGGGAAAATCCTAAATGCAATATACACCAAATAGATTTGTGGATCTTACACTAGAGTTCAAACTAAACATGGCACAGCGGCATGTAGTAGCTACACGGCACACAACTGGAACAAGATACCAGAAGATCTTAGACATGCCCCAAACCTATACATTTTCATGTCTGGGTTAAAAACACTCATGTTTTCACGTGCCTATGACTGAGGGCTTGACCACACAACATGCCCTATAGGTTTAATATATATTTTAATAGCAACATGGAAACCCTATACCAGACTTTTTCATTTTCATTACTTTTTTTAAAATCCTTCGGAATATTCCTTTAATCTGTATTTTTTTACATCTTAAAATGATCCATGTCTGTTTTAATCAATCTGTTAAAATTGTGACCGAAAAGTGGGAAGATGTAAGAGGTTGAATTTTGCAGTCGGTTTGTAAAACACGTACTCGTACAAAGTGTGAATGTAAGTAAGATTGCAATGCAATGAGTGTATGAGTGTATTATTGTGAATACACTGGGATGTAAGTGGGCGCACTGCATCGTGTGAATGATCAACGGATAAAATATCAGGCTGTTTGTATGACAAGACCTGAGTTGCATTGGATGGTTACTAAATGAATGTGTGGATGGGCGAATAGAGGACATGTTTTAGATTAGACTGTTAGTTATAAAATTGTATTCCTCTTTTAATTCTTTTAAAGTTTTTTATTCCTCTTTATATTTCTCTTTTAATGTATTGTCTTGTAAAGCACATTGAATTGCATCTATGTATGATTTGTGCTATATAAATAAACTTGATTGAATGATTGATTGACTAATTTGACAGTGTTATGAGCCCATATATTTGTTTTAGCCCACAAAAACATTCTGAAAAGTCTGGACTTTTCACTATGTTTATTTATAATGTCAGGAGATTTGATGACGTTTGTTGTCAATAACGTAGGGCCACAACACACACACACAGACACACACACACTCACAACAAAAAAAACGAAACTTTGTTCACAAACAGTTATTCCCTTTACCATTCAGATACACCAGACCATTACACGGAAGCCACACATAATTGAAATGCAGAACATTGAACGATTCACGCAGAAACCAGGGTCTACTAAATGAGAACATACAACGAAGACCTTCAGAGGGAGAGGCAATTGGAAGTGAACTCTTTTTGTCACATCAGCAGGGACATCAAACTGGCAAAAGACTCGTGGCTTGAGAGGTCATCATTGTGCAGCACTGTTGTAACCTGTGCAATGGCAAAGAAACTGGGGCTGTGACAATGAAGTGACGGTAATGCCGACTCCCAGGTTAATGCCACAGAAGCCCAGACATAAGTACGCTATTTCTACATTAGTACCATGTATCCCCTGATGAAATAAGCACACCTTGTAGTCCCTATCATGTGACGGCCCATTTCATAAATACAGTGATTGTAAATGTAGCAAACCATCTATGGACAAACAATCTATTGCTGTTAAACAATATGCAATACACTCAGTTCAATGCTCTACAAAATGCTAATGTTGAATATATTCTACACTGCCATTTGCTGTGAAACCCTCTTCCCTATAACCCAGGGGTCTCCAAACCGTTCCACGGAGGGCCAAGTGTCTGCAGGTTTTCACTCTCACCTTGTACTTGATTGATTAATTATGTCACTGATTGGTTAGGTCTACCCTCATCTGGTTATTTAGGTCTGAACCTGGAACCAATTTACAGGAAATAACGAAAACCTGCAGACACTCGGCCCTCCGTGGAACGGTTTGGAGACCCCTGCTATAACCCTTCATTATTAAGTCTTAGCTAAACAAATGTTATTTTGTTTTAGATACCAAACAGTTCTCAAAGGAACCCCCCAGAGTTATATTAATAACTTAAAGCCTTGAGTAGGAATCCAGCAGGATGGGTCTATTTCTATTACAGCAACATTTGAATGTCCATGTTTTTATAACATGTTCCAGTGAAGGACTTAAGTAGATATAGTACTCAAAAGCGTTGTGCAAGTCAGTAGAACATAGCAGTCACAAGCCAAGTGCCCTTTCTGGAAATCTTGACTGCTGTGATGCACACATTTGGAGATTGTGTGAAGTTAGGGATGGCAAACGTTTTGTAAACACCATTTTCTTTGCCCAATAATTTTGTGATATAACCGATTTGTAATTAAGGCCCTGCTTTGTCACGAAGCGGTAAGGACGCATTCTCCATTCTTTTACATTGAACTTAAAATCAAGTTCTCTTTCTATACAATATTCATAAGGCTTTTTCCCTTCTTAAATAATTTGCTAGTAGGTTAAAGGGTAAATGCAATAACTTGTAGCAAATTGTTATATTTTAGTCACTTTGTTTTAGTTACATGAATACCCCTCATTTGTATTTGTCAATTCTGCAAACATTTGTGGATTTAAACATTTGTTTATAGCTAGATTCATGTTTAAGGTTTGACAGCTACATTTAAATATCTATATTTATATGACATTGCACACCGTTAGAGTTCAGTAAAGTTGGGAAAAGTGCTGCGGTTTTGGCCAGGTAAACAGATAAACCAGATCATTAATAGGTGGAATGGATGAATCCCACTGCCAATGATACAGACATGTCCATGTCGGCACAAAAAAATCCACGACAAAATAAACGTCTGCTTTGTAACTAGAATTAAATAGTATGGAAACCAACAAAAATATCTAAAAGGTTCAGAAAACAGAGGTTTTAACATTAACTATATGCATTTGTCTTAATAGATGAGGTCACAAACATCAGCCCCCACCCCCCAAAACAACAGCGTGTGCGTGGGTGGAGGCCTTCTACAGCGTTTTAAGCGCAGCAAATCAGTATGTGAACATGCAGATATGATTTAGTCCCCTAGTAGTCACTTAAAGGAGAAGTTCAGTATTGTCAGGGTGAGGAACCATTTAACATCGCTAGAAAACCAAAACCTCCCCTTTAACAGCCCAAGCAAGACCCAAGTCAAACAGACGGTGCGTGTTATTTATATCCCAGCGGCTCTTGTCATTGTCTAGTGCCTTGGTGGGGGCCGAATGGAATTCTGGCAATGGCTTCCTAACGCTTAAAACCCAGAGGATCCTGTGCATTTAGCACCGTAGAGGTTTACGGCCCAACCCTGTTTCCACATTGTTTCTCCACTGGCTCTCCCATTGTCCCCTTGACCTGCCCTTCTCAGGCCTTGCCGGCCTTCATGTAGGTTGGGATGGTCCCTCGCTGAGTCAGGCCCTCAAACCTCTTGTAGGTGTAGTTCAAGAACACCCAGTCCTTGGATTTGAAGTCGGGCTCTGACACGTTGGCAACTAAAACAGAAAAATAAGAGTTAGTTTATAAAGGGTTAACAACATTTTCTCGGACCATATTCTTCCATGGTACTGTTCTCTAAATAGGAAATTATTAATATAGATTATAGCTGCAAAATCACAGGAACTAAATACATTTACAAGTTTCCACAAAATCACATTTTGAAGATTCCATAATCAGTAGAGAAAAAGCAGTCCTTCAAACTATATCTCTAGAGAACCAGGGAACTTGCTTTAATACCCTTGACGTTATAGTTCAGTACATGCTTATTGTAATTAACTTTAATTTATGAGAGGTGCTGCCATCATCATCATTATCAGATTTGTTATTTTCATTTCATTCCCACCTGGCTGAAGGATGTCAGACTCCGGGAACTCATCAAAGTTTGATGTGTCATCAATGCTCTTGATCTCAATGGAGATTGCTGCAGGTCTTTCCCTATGGATTAAAAGCATGTAAGCAGTTTCTTTTTTAGAAAAGTGTCTCACAATGCCTTACTGGCAGCCATCTTCACCACAAAAATGTAACCTAAAGCTCATTCAAGACACTGTGTCTATCCAATTGCTCCCTAGAATGACTGGCCCCCTGGAAAGGTGTTCTAGTTGCTTTGACTTATGAAGCAGCCTAGGCAGAGAGCTCCTGTACATTTTAGAAATATTTAATATATGTATTATTTGTTTAAATATTTTATTTGGGGTTTTGAGATGAGAATAGATTATGGCTATATTACTATTGCTATCTTGTTTGCCAATTTGATAGCAAATCAGCTCTTTAAATAGCTAACATGGGTTTTGTATAAATAGAGGGATGGTCATGCAGAAAACAACATACTCCCTACAATGTCTCATAACCACAGAACCAAGCATTTCACAATCCCAGTCCTGTCACCTAAATAACAATATTTATCTCTGTTAAATGAAACAAAAAGAGCTTTTTTGCTCATCTTTACTGTAATCTTACCACAGGGGCCATTCATTCTGGAGGGAACTGTACGTATTGCGAAACAGTCATACCTGATGTGTTCCCAGTCCACGGGCTCAAAGAAGGCGTGGCTCTTTATCTCCTCTACGCTCACAGCACCAACGCGGTTCTCAGCATCATTACAGTACCTGAAATGGGTTAATAGAACACCAAATCATTTTACATAATAGGAAATACATCATGTTGAAATAAAATGTGCTTCAGTGCATGTTTAGCACGTGTGGATGGAATCATTCTTATGTGAACATCTCACGGACCTCACCGTGCAGATACACGTCTTAATATGGTATTCTTGTCATGACTGAAGTAATTGTCGAACTGTCTCTCTACGCACCCAGCTCTTACTGAGGGGTTGAGTGCAGGGCAAGCTGAACGCCCTGCCCTGACGTTAATAAACCGTGCAACACACAGGCAGTCATCCATATTGGGCTTCACTAGACCACCAACCTGAGAATCAAGTCCTTTGCCCTCTCTGAGATGGGCACTTCAGGGGGAAAGACCAAGGTCTCCTTCCAGTTCATCACTTTCCTATACGTTTCCTGGGGTGTCTCCGAACAGAACGGGGGGTACCCTTGGAGAGACGCCAAGAGAGAATATTCATACCAAGGACCCCAAAAAAACATGTTCGCAATGAAACCTGGGATTGGAGTAACTGACTTAACAACAGACATACCTATGAGCATTTCATACATAATCACCCCCAGAGACCACCAGTCACAGAGTTTGTTGTATCCCGTCTGCAGGAACACTTCTGGGGCAATATAGTCTGGTGTTCCCACAGTGGAGTAGGCCTGTTGGTAATAAACATTGTTATTAAATCACTCAAGAAACTCCACTGAAAGGACCAATAGAGAGAGTAGTTATTGTCTTACCAGTTGCCTCCGGTTTTTCTTCCATGTCTCTGCTTTCCTCTTGGAGTTCATGTTTTGAAAGGCTGTTTTAAAGACACCGCATTGCATTACCATTATATAAAGATTTTGTTAAGATGGAAATATTGTCAATAACCCAAAGATTTTATAGAGACCCACAAAAGTCACTGGGAGGGTTGTGCGTGAGGTTTCTGTAGAACTCTGTGCGATGGGCCTTCTTCAGTCCCGTACACAACCCAAAATCAGACAACTTCACATGCCCCTACAAACAAACAGAATCCAATCAGAATTACAACAATGCAGACTTATTGGTTTAAGGAATGCTTCTCTGTGCGGCTCTGAGCATGTGTCTAAACCTGTGGGTAGATTCAGACCCGACCAGAGTCTCACCCTGGAGTCCAGAAGCAGGTTATCAGGTTTGATGTCTCTGTGGATGAACCCCAGCTGGTGGATGGAGTCAATGGCCAGGACGGTCTCGGCGATGTAGAACTGGGTCGCCTCCTCCGAAAGGGTGTCTTTCTTCATTAACAGGGTCATCATGTCACCTGCACGTAATTTCAATGTTACATGTCACATTGTATGCGAGTACAGATTAAGGGAATACAATATGCAGTGACAATAATGCAACTCAAAGTTGCTGGCACACGTCTAAGATGTTACAAAAGATTAAGAAACTTTAAGCTGTTGAAGATGGGATAGCCTTGTCGTGTGAAGTGGGTTTGGGCTCTAGTTTGAGTTGCCATTTTAAGGTTAATTTGCGGTAATTATGCCAATGTTGATTGTCACAGTCGATATACCAAGCATAGCAATTAATATTTAAAACATTTGGTTTGGATCCTTTTGCTTAAACGGGTCAGAAGTGTTTTAGGGTTAAGTAACAGAAGTTATGTTAGAGGTGGCTTGTGGGGGAAATGAACACCCAGTTCTCTGGCAACAATTCTGAAGGACATTACAGCAGTTAGCATGGGGCAACCGTGTAATGAGCATGCCGTTTAATCAGCTACTTGATATGCCACACCTGTCAGGTGGACAGATTATGTAGCAAATCAAAGGTTTTTTATTTGTGTATGGAAAAAGACTGAGAAATCTTTCAGTGTCTTGAGGTGTTGAAGAAACACCCACCTCCAGGTAGAAATTCCATGATGAGGTATAGGTTTCTCTTATCCTGAAAACTGTAGAACATCTTGACCACCCAGGCCCCATCTGCCTCAACCAGGATGTCCCTCTCCGCCCGAATATGAGCCACCTGCTCCTTCTCCAACATGTCCGCTTTCCTCAAGATCTTCATGGCATATATGTGGCCGGTGTCTTTCTTTTGCACTAAGCGGACCTGAGGACAAGGGCATGCGAATGCTACATAGTAAATACTTACGTTTGATTTGTTGCTAGCTGCTTTACAAAAAGAGTTGTATCACCAAACTATTACCAGACTAACGATCTATTAATAATACCAGCATTTTGTTTACAGTCTAAATATGCCATTCCTACGTACAGCAACAACGTAGGAGCAATTAGGGTTAGGTCTTGTTTAGGGACAGAACGACGCGATTTCAGCTTGTCGATTTGTGTGTTAGAACCATCCACCTTTGGTTTACTAGCCCAACATTCTTTACAACAGGGCTTTCTGCCGCCTAGCAAACTCGCAAAATAGAGATACCACACCTCTCCAAAGGCTCCTCTGCCAATGACCTTAAGCGACTCGAAGTCATCCAGGCCCAGCCGGGTCCTCTTCAGACGCAGGAACTCGGTCTCCTTCCTGGCATGCTGGGAGCGTCGCATCACCTTCTGTAATGAAACGCAGACCCTGCAAGCTCAGTTCCATTGGTCAACAACAGTATCGTCTCTCACGCAATCGAAAAAGAACCAGGAATATTAACATTATTTTCGGTAGTTAATCGTGACTAATTCCTGAAATTAGGCATAAAAAAAAAAGATAAGTGTACATTGACACAAGCACCGATTTATAATGCACAATAAGTATGATAACCATGATCTGAATCGAAATATATTTAAAGCAAATGTTTGTCTTCAAGTGCATGAAACTTGAGGAAAGGTCCTGGTTGAAAAGAGTACCTAACATTCTGCCAACACGTCATATAGTAATAACCTGGTATAGGCAATAGTATTCACACCATACCTCACATCTTAAGGCAGAACAGTTCACTGAACTGGGTATGCAATACACACACGTCCCGTTTTACCTCTTCATCTATCAAGCCCTCGTCATCCATGACTTTCTCCAGCTTCTTCTGCCTGGAAATTGAGCGGACAGGGTTATTCTAAAACAGTCATCCCTAATGCAGGAAACCGAAACGTGATTCTTTGATTGATTACAAAAATGAGCAAATTGCGACCTCAGCGATGCACGGTCGTCAGCCCCCGAGCAGACCCACGTACCTCGTCTCTCGCTCCTCGTGCTGCGTCAGCAGAGTGCTGTAGAAGTTCTCCAGCGTCAGCTTGGCCACAGTCACCCTCTCTCGGGTGTGGTTGCTCATGGGAAGGGCAGCGGCAGGCCCTCCCGTCATTGCCATACTATCCTGCAGGGAAAGAAGGGAAAAACACGTCTTCCAATGAGCACAAATGGACTGATGTTAAACGTACAAGAAGCCCACCCCCTTCAGTTCCTTTCTCTGGGACCCTGCACGGCTGCCGGCTCTCACACTCGCCGACTGTAGTCCGTTTTAATGCGTTTTTGGGGGTGATACAAAGCAGTTACGCAAGTGCACTTGACAGTCAGGTGCAGAGTAGAGGGGCCATTGTGGGCAGCGGGGAAAAAAAGAAAAGTTAACAAACATGCAATTAAGAGAAAGCGGCCTCTACCCTGCCAGTGGGCACCGGACAGGAAACAGCTCCACTTTAGCATGAAAAGACCCAGTCATGATGCGAGAGGGTGGGGGCTGTCTGGGACATACACACAGCCAAGTAAAACACCAAGCTCCAGGCGTCTCTATGAAGACTGAGGTATAGAGTTTTGGGAACACTCGTCCCCAGGGATGGGCATGTTTTCTAGTTCAGTTCCTACAAGGCACAATGAACAACAACTACATTGCTGACGTCTCTCTTTGCAATCGGGGCACAAGCCCCTGATGTCCTCCACTGTGAGATATTTCCACTAATATGGTATTTTTTCTCTTTTTCCTTTCATTGGGTGACAAAGCACATTACATCAAATTTCTATAAATATTTGCACTATGTAAGGTTTTACTTTCTGAGAACCATTTTAGGTTGGCTAGAGAGACAGGTGTATTTATGATATGTTGAATTAGACTTAATATAGGTAATGTTTGTTAGGTGAAATTCATTTGCCACGGTGGTTTCGGTGAAGAATGATAATTAATTTCAATTAAACTATTAATTATATGCAAAACTTCTACTACTATTAAGGATTCAAAAAAATACAAAACCTCTCTGTAAGTCATTTTCTGTCACCATAGTTTATTATGGTTTAAAAATAGGGTCCTCATTGTAAAAGTAATACCATTCTGGAACTCGAATATTCCTCCATGATATACACATTTGCCAAACAAATTAAGGTACATTTCCAATACTAATGTTTTTATAAGAATAATGGCTACAATCAATTTTTAAGCAAGATATACCAGAGTCTTCAGAGTATAGTTCATGTGACAATACTGGGAACAGACATGTTTCAAAATATGTCGGTTAATAAATATTACAAAAAGACACGCATTCAAATCAAACGTAACTTTAGCCAGCATCTAACAGCAAGCATCTGCACTAATTATTTGCAATTATAACGATGTTCTAATGAACAAAACGGTACATATAGCGGCTGGCCGAAAACCATTCTTGAATATCTTTCTGATGACATGCAGCCTTGGGTGTAATAATAGCTTTTACCAACCTCCGTACCCTGCTCCAGAGTCAATTGATGGCTAGACAAGTCGCCCAGCCCTGCTCCAATTTAAGTAAAATCAGGTCCGTAAATGTGGCCAGTAGATGGGGGGAAATATCCAACGTTTAGACACAATGCGTACACGTAAAGTTACAACTGGGAGAAATTAACTGTCAGTTATTCCTGACATTATTTACTACAAACGTGTTAATAGTTGCTCGTCTCCATTCATGTATCTTCGACGTCGAGTTCTCTCTGTAAATAATAAAATACAAAATCTTCCTGGAATGGATGCACTAATACAGAGAAGCTTATAAATTAGGAGATAGGAGTCAATTCATGGAGGAACGAGCAATTCTCCGCCCAGTAGACTGGCGACCAATCGTGTTCAGGTTGTCGTCAAGCGTCACGAGGTTGGTTAGCTAATCGTTACGAAATCCTACGTAATGGTATCGAGGTCACGAATCCAAAAATATACAAAAACATAATGAACAAGTTAAATATTTTAGATATTTTAGAATGTTTCGTTAAGTTGTGCTAATGGTGGGTTTCTCAGCTAGCTGTTATAGGAAAAGGGAACAAATGTATCCTTTTCCCATAATTACCCAGAATGCCACCCAATGACAAAGAGCGTGTAACGTAACAGATTTATATGGAGTTACCCATCTCTCCCAACGTATCTCTGAATGATAACGGCCATGTTACCGGAGTGACACAGATATGAGCAAATAGGAGTAGAGTAAATAAAAACATGTTTATTTTAACGAATCTATTTTGGAAATAATAGGGGCTGTAAACTCTGACCTGCCAATTAGAAGAGGGTACTTTCAGGTCTATTAAGACAGTTATACGCATTATGCCGTTTAGTAGCCTATGCAAATTGGTGGTTTGTTTTCTCTAGTGTAAATATACACTCAGTATGATCAATTTGTCCCCCTTTTATTTCAAAACTCTTTTTAGAATAATTGGATTTAGGCTCAAAATCTACTGGGGGATAACCATAGGGCATAATATAATTTATTCTTTGTTAATAGCTGGGTTTCACCTGTGGCATCTTTAGCTGATCAATGTTGGCAGTTGACTGATAAAGTTAACGACATGGAGAAACTGTGGTGGTCAACCCTCTCAACCTTCTGTCCAGGCATTGACTGAGCCATGTTGAAAAAACAAAATGGAATATGTAAACAGGTAGAAAAAATTTGCTTGTTTTCCGTGTGTGAGTGCCTCGGCTTCATACATTTTGAATAGGATTGTTCTTATTCTTCACTTACATTGCGAAATTAAAAATACAAAACTTAAATATAACAAAATAAGTCTGGTGCAAAGCTTTGTATGGCACAAACCCAACCAAGCACATAATAGTAGGGACGGTGTTCTTTGCATTAAGTGCAGTGTTGGCAGTAAGATGTTATGGGGACATTTTTGTGCAACTTGGAATTTTTATCAATGTGATGAGAAAACATAGAGATTATAGATATAGGTGCACAACTTACTAGGTGAATAATATACCAAACAGTCAAATGATCTTTGCATTGATTTGTGAAGCTCTGTTAATACTGTGGTATTTCAGGAACTGTAGTGGAAGGTTTTGCCCTTTGATGCCTGTAGTAAACAGTATGTAGTTAACATGTAATCAACATATGGACAACATATAGACCCATAATATGAAAAAATATAAATACTAATGTTGGTCATCATTTTGAAAAGTGCTTCACTTGAACCCCCCCCCAGAGTTCCTCATTGTCATGAAAGAATTGACATCATACGTCTGCAATTTATGAGTTGCCATTTGATTGTGGTTCTGTCCCTCTAGCCCAAAAGCTACACAAACATGTTCATGGCATGCTAGATTACCACCAATGGTAGAAAGCTTTCTTCAACTGGTCTTTAATAAACAAGCGCAATACCATTAATGAACGTATAGCCGAGCAGGAAGAATAACAATAACTCCATCTAGGGAGTTGGGCCAGGGTTTACAGGGCCAGGGTTTGTCTGTCTTGCATAGGACTTAAACATTCAACATAAAATGCAAAAACTTTACATAATGTTTAGATGCCATTTATGCCTGAAAATTATAAACACTTTGTAAAAACCCATTCACAAACAAATGAAACACAGCTGTATAAAATAGTTTGTAACAACAGGGTTTTCTTGTACAGGGGTATTCTTTCCTGTCATGTCAAAAGGCAGTCTAGCAATTTAGGGTGGCTGTGTTCTTTTTACCAGCTGTTTTCAGTACCTAAAAACAGTGGACCCTGAAATAGTATCCACAGAATAACCAGGGTTCAGAAAAAGACATCTTGACTCCGGAGCCGCGCTGTTCAATCCAAACTAGCATGTGCTAAGTAAAGGACACGGTATACAGACGGTGGTTGGCAGAACTCAAGATCCTTGCCTCACCCAATCCCCCCAAAAACCCCTATAAACCTGCCAAGAACACATCGTCCTTGAGAGGTAAACTGTTCAGGTCCACCCAGTGGCCTCTTTATCTGACATCCTGTATACACGGATACTCTGGCGGGCTTGTGAGAAAACTGATGTGAGAATGTCTTTGGCCCCGTGGTTGCACGGGGTCACGACTCGGGGGGTGTGGGTTGGCTGGGAGCCCCGCTGCGAGTGCGGAGTTGAGACTGAGCGATATCCGCCAGGGCACTTTGGATCTTCTCCAATAACAAGTCTCCTCTGTAAACCACCTCCTCCAGACGTGCCGCTGCCTCGTGGTTCTCCTCCTCCAGCTGCCGCAGACTGGCTGCCTGGGGGGAGTGGCAAGGTGTAAGAGGGAAAATGAATGACAGGAGACGGGAAGGAAGCCCATTAAATCTCCACAAAACCTCTCTGTCAAAACAGAGAAAAGAGTCAATACTTCCCACTTATGTACACATAACATTTGTTGTGACAGCACTTTAGTGTGATTTACCAAATCACTTTTTTCCATGTCAGGAGGCACTGCTCTGGAAAACGAGGCTAGTTTTGGTACACAACAAGTATAACTTTGACTGCATCATAGTAGCTACAGACCAACCAGTCCGTTCCCAGGACCCATGTGCTATTTTCAAAATGAAATGCACAGCAAGACAAACTTAGAAGTGAACTCTCACATTCACATGAAATAACAAATTATAATCATTTTCTACATGGGAATTGTACACTGGTTGGGTTTTTTTCCCAACTCCTGTTAAATCGGGAGTTCAAACTCATGCCTTCATACCTGTAGAGCTGCTGTGGACTCCTCGCTTGGCAGTGAATCAATCAGAACGTCCACGTCCTTTGCTGTCCGAGCAATCAGTGCAGCAAATAATTGGGCATATTCTACAAAATAAATAAAAGAAAAATAAACCTTTCTAGGTGTGAACTGTTAATAAGCAAATAGAACTGCCAAGTCAAAATGATCAGATGAAATAAGCATCAGCAAAGTGTATCCCAATACTGGTGGCAAACAATCTATGCAAATGGTAAAGGTGTCCCTGGAAATTGGGTCACAACATCTAAGGGCAAATACATAGACCAATGCTGCAACGCTTTGAAGAACGTCATTTGTGTTCATGAAACGCAGAAAAATGTTCAGGCAATTTAAACCATAGCTCCATCCTTCTGAGTTGGATTGTAGATTTTGTATGGTCACCTAAAATGATTGGCAGCCATAAAAGGGGTAACATTATGTTGACCTCATGGCTTATGTCAATAATAATAAAAGGAAACAGGATGCACCTGAGATTAATTTTCGGTCTTTTTTTAAATATACATTTTCAAGAACAGCCAAAACAATTTTTTGTCTTTTTGGTGAAATAAGTAGAAATAATAAATTAAAAGGTATTTCAGAATAAGGCTGTAATATAAACAAATTCACAAACTAAATTTCATTTAGCTATATTCACATTTTACCACCAACCCTTGTTTTCATTAATTTGTGCACCCTTCCCGGAGTAAAATGTTTACTGTGGTCCACTGACCAGTTCTTTGTAGATTGTGGCCCAAGCCTTGAGGAACATAAAAAATTCCAGTGATTGGCTTGCTCAGAATCTGGCATCAAAGTTCAGTAGGGTGTGTTGTAGCTATGAAAGCATTCTACCAATCTCTTCTGCAAAAAGTGTTTCTCAGCACATCTTCACCAACACTGGGGGTAAGATGTGTAATTATGTCCGCCTTAGCAAGGTACTTACTCTGTAATGCCCTGAATGTATGCAGTCAAAAAGACGTTTTAGGAGATTTGATCAACAGTTTTTTTCTGTTTGAAGAATTTTGGACAAATAACTAACACGTTTGGTATGGCAAAATTAATATACCTCTTAAATTATATTTGACAAAACATGCTGCAACAAAATTTTCTTTAGCAAAAATAAATACTTTCAACCAAGGGTGACCGACTAAATCCAAATAGGCCCCCTAGAATCAAACCTGACACAGTAATACATCATCTTTAGAAATGACCTTACCCTCAGTAGGGTTGGAAGGCTGGTCCTTGTTGATTGCCGTCTGAATGTTGTTGAATGATGCTGGGGGAGCACATTGTTGCAACACCCCGATTGCATTGCAAAATTGATCGGCAAGCTGCAGAACAAAAGCAACATATCATGAAAATATGTCATGAGAAGTTATTGATTTTACAACAAAAATTGAAAATGATAAGTTTGCTTCTTACATAGTTAACGTTAACGGTAACGTGCCAGCACTGTTATTATTCAGACTAACGTCACGCGCTAGTCCACTTTGAAATATGAAGTAAATGTAAACGTTACAAAATGTCACTTTGTGATGCATTTAAATACTTCTAACTCAATTAAAAATCATACCGAATTGACAGCATCTTGCAGTTGTGTCAGTCTGTCCGCCATTTTTCTTGTTTCTCCATTTCCGGGCCGAATGATAGACGTCTCCTAGCGTGTTATTGCCACCTGCAGGTTAGGGGTACACAGCGCACAAAAATAAACCAAGATAGATCTGGGGAATATACATATATACTACATGTGTTTTATCATTACAACATCTAATTGGAAGACAGTGTGTTATTTCGAATTTCATATTCATCGATGGTTATATAGTAGTTTTCTCCTGCGATCCCTCTCTGGAACGCCAGCAATAAACCAATTAATTATGCTAAAATTAAACTGGAATGGGTCTGAAAGTGTTATGGTGTGTTTGTAGAGTGTATCTTTTGTTTTTTGATTGTTTAATGTTCACTGTACAGTACAGTGTACAGTAGGTGGCGTAATGCACATTGATTGAGGAGCGCCTTTATACCTTAAAAACAGCGAATAAAAACACATCTTTCCATCTCGATGGTTCAACTCCAATTCGATCCTTAAACCCATGCACTTGTCCATTTATCGGATGTTTTTTAGCAGGTGTAAACAATATTGGAATAGCACCCTCAGATAGAGGAAGTGAAAACTTCCATATGTTGTACAAATCGAATTATCAGATCTTCACAAGTACATAGGGTTTAACCGTCGATTTAGGATTGGACTTGTTCTTACATAGTCAAGCGGCAGTAGCAGTAACAACAGGAAGTGTTTGTATACTGTTGGGCTACAGGGGTGTTCGGTAAGGTAAATCTACAATTCGCTAATAGATGTTATATCAGTATTTTCAAAATACTATTATTGCCAAATTAGTATTTTAGTTTTCGTTGCATGTATTTTTAGTGAACGATTCACTCAATTTCACATTAGCTAGCTAACTAGCTGGTTGGCTAACTATACTCGTCTACTAACGAACTTGCTATAGCTAACAAGAATCTGTCTTGCAACTGTCTAATTTCTGGAAGGATATGAAGGTGGCTACGTAGAAGATTTTGCTTTTTTTAGGTATTTAAGTTTGATCATGTAGGTCTAAATCAGATCGACAGCCAAATACCTGTGTGTCTGAACTCAGAGTACTAACATTATGTTGGGTTTGGATCTGGTGACTGACAAGATATCAGGCATTTTGACAATCTTAGGACTTGGCTACTATAGCTCTGGGCTGTGTCAACATACTGTTCTGGGGTTCTAAGTAATGTGTATATCTTGTGCTAAGGTACATAAATATAGTTGCATTTCCCTATATTGTAGCACATAATTACACCATGCCATTGCTTTTAATTCCAGGAGAAACTGTTATTTTATTATTTATTGTTGTATTGCTTTGGCAACACTTGAAAATGTTATTGCCTTGTCATGCCAATAAAGCCATTGTAATTAAATCGAATAATTTTTTTTATGTGCATTTCTGTGCACCTTTCTGTGCACCTTTCAAACAGATATGTCCTGTTCATTGGAAAAGGTATTGTCAGATGCCAAGTCGCTGGTAGAAAGACTTCGCAACCATGACAATGCAGCTGAGGTACTAATTGAACAGACAACTTCCCTCAACAAGAGGGTTGAGGCCATGAAACAGGTAATTCTAACGCAGCTCCTTGGTTTGCTGTTTGGAATGGTACAAACTTGCATTTAACCAGCCTTTTGTTGTGGCAACTGGAATTCTGTGTATCCTTTTGCAGTATCAGGAGGAAATCGAATCACTGAACCAGGTGGCCAGGCATCGGCCTCGTTCCAGTCTTGTCTTGGGCATTCAGCAGGAAAACAGGCAGATCCGAGACCTACAGCAGGAAAATAAAGGTATTGTAAGAGTATGTCGGTAAACTGACAGAGGCATTGCAACAGTTGGAAAAAAGACTTAGTCACTTGAATATGACTGTAACTTTCAACTTCTTTCCATGTAGAGCTGAGAACATCTCTAGAGGAACATCAGTCCGCCATGGAGCTCATCATGACCAAATACAGGGAGCAGGTCTTCAGACTCCTCATGGCCAGTAAAAAAGATGACCCTGCCATTGTCACACAACTAAAGGAGCAGCACACAACTGTGAGTGACATTTTATCGCACAACCGTTACATAACACAATTGTTGTGTTCCCCCGTTTTCTCCCCTCACTTTCATTGGTAAGAAATCTTTCTATTGTGTCGATGATTACAGGAAATGCAAGCGCACATTGACAAGATTAACGAGATGGCCACAGTCATGAGAAAAGCCATAGAAGTGGATGAAGGCAGGTTGTGTGAAGATGAGGAGAGGATCAAGCAACTTGAGGTGAGCCACAATGTGTCCACATTACATCGGGTTTACAATACGCAGGGTTTACAATACGCATTGACTTCAAAATATTAACATGACTTCGTAATATGCCAAGCTTGCAGTGTACAGTTAGTGGGCAAACACACAGATGAACACAGTGTCAGTTTGGTCTATTGCTGGGGGGTGTGAGGTTCCTAATGGTCGTGTATGTTTTGATGGTGGGTGTGAGGTTCCTAATGGTCGTGTATGTTTTTGTCAGTTGGAGAACATTGGTTTGAGAGAGCTTCTGGGTATCAGTCGAGAGGCCTTCCTGGTTTTGACGAGGGAGGAGGCCTCAGATAGCACATCCTTGTCTGCCCTGTTGACCAGCGCTGACATCAGCCTCCGGAAGAGTTAGGGCCAGGACGTTAGCTTGGAGAGACTGTATACGTCGGCCCTCCAGCCACAGATGTGAACAATGTCCCAGAGCTTACTTACTGAACTATTGCCAGTTACTGGTCACGCTACAATCAAGCTACAGGACATGGCGTCATACAAGTGAAAAAACAAACCTCCTGATACAGCAGTTCATTCTTGGCACCCATGGAACTGGTGGTGCCTGTGGAGTTGGACAGTATGAATGAGTGATAGTAAGTACTGCTTGTGAATGACAATAAAAACATTTTTTTTTTTTAAACTTGAGGTAAACACATTTTTAGCTGGTACACCCCAGCTGTGACCTGCAGGTATGGTATTTAAGGTGTCCACGAGTTGTGCAACCTAATGTGCTATTAGAACACGGGACTGATGGTTGCTGATAATGGGCCTATCTATGCCTACAGTATGTAGATATTCCTTTTTAAAAGATCTGCTGTTTCCAGCTACAATAGCCATTTACAACTTGAACAATGTCTACACTGTATTACAGATCAATTTGGTGTTGTTTTAATGGGCAGAAAATTACATTACAAACATTTATGTCCAGAAGTTTTAAAAAGTAAATGTCCTATTGGGATCTTAAATTCACACAGAGAAGAGAGACAACGTGGCAAATAACATGTTCATGTTGACATTTTAAATATCTGGACACGTTACGCATCGTGTAAATTATTTGTTTGTGTTGTCTTAAGGTATCCGTGTCGTGTAGGTCCAGTTAACAAGGTCGCCTGATTGATAATGCATTTTAGGCTTAACTGATGGTTGCAGAGGTTTCCCTACAAATGTTGCTATACTGTTGTAGTTACTTGTAAGCAATTCATGGCAGTCGCTAACAGCGGGGAAAATATTACATTTTGGTTCAAGTTATTACTCAAAATGGATAATTTGCATTGTAAAAAACACTTCAAACCCTACTCCTAAAGTAAAAAAGTATAGTTATTCATGTAACCTAATGTTTAGCATCCATGAATAAAGCTGTTTAATTTTTATATTCAAAAGTCTTATGTCAATAAAAATATTAGCTTTGGATGAATAAACCGTGGTGTGGTTTTGCACTTTGCAAAGGTAATTGCATTATTAAACCGGTTAGGATGAATGTACTGAAAACTTACAAGGTACATCAGTTTGGCCATGCAGTCTCATCAAAACCATAAGACAATATCTTGTTCTGTGTCATTATGTGGTACACTTGATCAGGGTTGTGATCTAGTTTATAAATGTTTTCATTTCACCATATGAGGGCACTATTGGAAAGGAAATACCATATATGCCATATTGTTTGCAATTATGGGCATGAATTGGAAGTATCTTATTGAAGAAAAAAAAAAGTCAGTCTTGCAAAATGTAACTGAATTCTGAAACCTACGAAATGCTGCTTGAAGCTTACTTTTTTTAAAAATGTTTTTGCCAATTTCATACCTATTACATCTGTGACTTGATACAGTTACAAAAACATTTTGTTGAAGAAGTATGTTGGCAGAGGAGAAGCAATCTTATTTTGTCTTCGCAAATGTATGAGTCATGAGATTAGCCACAGGCAGTAAGGTTGAAGGCCCCCTCTGTGCGGTTTATGACAAGCAGATGTTCCGGTTCTTCGGGGAAACGGAATGGGACCAGGCAATGACAATGTGGGACTCGAAAACCCGCCACATTTACTGGGTTGGTTGAACAGTAAAAAAAAAACATTATTATCAAAACAAATTGTGGGAGACCTAGTGTCTCGCACTCTTTATGTTAAGTGCACAATCAATTCTAAAGTGGAGATGAGGAGTAATAAGCGTATGTGGACAGAAGCTCAGACAACACAATTTGTTAGATGAATAAAAAGATATCAGCACCCCAGGAGTATACCATTACATGTACCAGTATGTAAGCTTTCTGTAGGTGACTAGTTTTACCACGTGATAGCAACATAATACTCACTGTTCCACCACTTGTACTCTGCAAGACAGAGGCAGATCATTCAGACTCTTCACCGGTCTCATTGCAATGAAAGAGTAGAGGAGGTATTCCCCGCTAACCGCCTTAGTCATGTTAATTACATGCGATTTGTTGTACCATTATGCATATTAAAATCCTTAATGAAATGCTTTAAGAGGAGTGATTTACCAAACTTTTATTAAATTACAAAATCTCCCAAACAAGGCCATCAGCCCATTTTAAACATGACAAGGCACGTGAAAAAGGATAGCTCTTTAGAGCTGTAGTGAAAAATAATGAAAGGTATTTTAGATCTTTGAAGAAAAGCTGTCAGTAATCTTAGTGCATACAAGCATTTCAGTAAGTAATTGGAACATTGTAGCTATAAGTGTTGGTTTGGTGGGAAACTTATAAAAGTAGAATTGGACATTTCCTTTTTGATTTCAGTCTCTTTCCAATGAATGGCATTACAATACATATGAATATGGGTCTGTTAATCCTAAAACCAAAAATAATGAACATACCACATAACATTTTAAAATGTGTGTAAATGGCAAGAGTTTACAGAATCAGTACTGGGGTATTACACGGCATCTGAGGATATCTTATTCCAATTATTTAATCATAAATTGTCCACTTAAGCTTAAATTAAGACACTTGGGGAAATTTGTCATAGAATGCATTGATAAATCAAATAATACTAAGGTTAAAGTTGTCAGTGCAAGTTAGAACTTCTTGTTTGTTTGAACCAAGGCCAATGTTTGATGTATCTGCAGGCAAAACTACTGTATAAATGTAAATTACCACATAAAAAACCCTTTATAACCAATCACATACCTCATTTAGGACTGTCTAGATAAACACTTGGAGGCAGTAATGCCCAACTCCAGAGATCTTAAAAAGCTTTACCAAACAACATTTGGCAATATAGACTAAACAGGGCCAATTAATTGTGGTTTGTGCTTCCTACTAATGCTCAACACAACAGAAGGATAAGAACATTGAAGTCCTGAAGATCATGGCTAGACCTGCCAAATATCTGTAAACTTGATAGAGGATGTTTTAAGTCAAAGCAAGTCCCAACCAATACCACTAGCAGGTGGCATTGGAGAAAACCTTTCCCAAAATGCCTATTTCAATAGAAGATCTGAAAAATCTAATGTTTCACATTTGTTAAAAAAAAAAATCTTTCTAAAAACAGATTGGTGCAAAGGTGACATACATATTCATACAGAACTCTGGGGCACAAAGCTTTGTACAGTCACCGTAGCAAAAATGAGCATATACCTGACAGTGTCTTAAGTCCCATTTAAACTGAGGAAACATGACCAAGTTCCTTCTACTGTACATTAAAATAAATACCTACCAGATGTAGCCATCAATGACCCTTCAAACTGACTGGCTGGTTGATGTGCTTCCATCTTACTGTCCACATTTTGTTCCATATGCTATCCAGTGGTTTACAAAATATGTTGTACATATTGGTGCACTATTACACTTGTTCTTTAACAAGTCCTTTTCCAAATAATGTTGGCATATGTAAAAAATACCTCAAGGCTGAGGAAGTGACACAACATGCTTCAAAATAATTATTGGAGAAAACAAAATTTTCCACCAATACACTACGACGGCATTTACATTCCAAAGTTCCTGACGAGGCACATAGACACTGGGCTGTTTGCATCTCCAATGTCATTAAAAACTACATCTGGAAAACATGGTTCAGCGCAGCAGCGTCTCCCACGTAGATACCCAACCCGTTGCACTTGGCAACACATTGGGGAGTATCCGTCCACCTGGCTGGCTCGAACCAGTTTAGGGTGGTGGGTTTCCCGGGCTAGAGCAGAAGGGGCGTGCGTTCGCCAGCAGGTTCTGTCCGGCAAGTCAGCAGCCGGGCGTGAGCCAGGAGACGGCTACGGAGCGAGGGTGTGTGGTGACTCGGGTCCAGGACGTTGGTCCTGCGGCGCTCGCGCTCCTGCTGCCACATGAGGTACGGGCTGGGAGGGAAGAACGGACGCTTGCGTTCCCGGTAGAGCTGCAGGATTATCCCCGAGATCCCAAGCACCGCCCACGCGGTGATCATGACGATATCTGGAGGGCCAGGAATTAAAGAGGAACAAGAGGGGTCAGTGGCCAAAAGTTGGGGAGAAGTCGAGCCAATATATCCAACGCGTTAAACCGTACTCACCAATGTCTTGGAAAGGCACATCGGTAAAGGCCTGGCTGAAGTTGTTGTTGAGGAAGCGCTTGAGAATGTTCATGGTGATATAGGACAGGCTGGTGTACATGTAGGCATTCACAGCTAGCACCACAGCGTAGCCTCCGACACCCCCACACGTCAAAATGTTTCCCTGCAAACCCCCCCAAGCACACGGCAGAATTACCCATATGACCCTCTCGAAAGCCTTGGGAGTTCTGTGTCCTATTTGAACGTGTGAAGAGGCCGGTGCACTGGCATCCTAAAGGTATATAAAGCAGGGTGACGATTTGGGGCCTACCTCTCTTGGCCAACGCACAAAGAATATCGGCACCACCGACACGATGCAGCCGAATGTCACCCAGAACACCACATCCGAACGGAACACCTCCAGGTCACCTGAGAAAGTGGTGCAGAGAACGTCTTAACATGACGGAAAAAAAACGGCTATTACGCCGCTGTTACCATATTCCTCAAATGTCATATATGGCGGCGGTCGGATGATCCTGCTTGAAGCGCTGAACAAAACTCTTACCGACAGGCGTGAAAAAGAAAGCGGAAGAGACGAGGAAACCCAGCATGAGACCGACCACGGTAACACAGACCATGACCGATCCGAACCGCCACCAACTCATCACCAGGACAACACCGCCCACTACGCCAATAACTGCAGTCAGGGCCAGGCGGACTGCAAACACACACAAACCGTTTCAGTACCCTTGTGGAGGCCCAAATAAGGCTGGGGAGTTATTTGAGATGCTCTATAAAAAGGTAAAATCTGGGGGGGGGGACGGACACTCCCTTAGTGATTGAACTGCAGATCTGTGTACATACGAAAGAATTAGCACCTCATCAGAATGCTGAACTGCGTGCGCTACACAGAGAGCACTGTGCATTACATCCTTCGCAGTCACATTTGGTCTTTGTAATTCAGTGTTAGTACCATTTGACATGACTAACACAGTCACTTCCGCATACAACCCAAAACAATTGTTACATAACCATACAATTTAATGCAAAATGTTTTTCTAGGCCCTAGAAATAGGATGTGGAACGCATTCTTACTGTAACGTTCTAATTTACCAATGGATTGTCTGATTCCATTTACAGTTAAGGAGACAGTAACATGTTTTTCAACTAAGTTGATCTGATTGAATAACAGAAACAAATAGTATAATGTGCTTTCTGAGGGGTTTGAGTGGATGTTTTGATATCCAGTGTAATTTTGAATGAACAATAAATAATAAATAATATGAACAATAAATACATCTCTTACACAATGTGAACTTGAACTTACGGTCATAGTCAAGGTTGGTAGTTCTTGTGATCAGTACAAAAAAGAAAAATGCTGCAAAGCCAAATCCCATACAAAACAGCTCTGGTAGAGAAGTGGGGTGAAAAAAAAGCAACATTAGCAAACAGTTGTACTTTTTGTCACATATCAAATACGGATTTCAAAGACCCTACTAATATCCTAGTATTATTTTTCACTCATATCATTTCAAAACTTGTTTGGGAAACAATAACACCTTTAACCTTAGGCTATTTACATTAGCTGGCTGGCATGAACTTTGAACAAGAGTTGTACTGAAAGAAAGAACTGGAATATAGCCAGCTGGGAATGACTAGTTATTAGTGGTTTTCTGTGCAATAAATGAGGGTCCTGGTCTTCAAGAAGTTACCCTACAGTGAAGTAGTGGAAACTTAAATTTGCCGAAGTCCACACATTTCTCCCCTACTCACCACATTTAAAAAAGCGGTGCCCAAAGAAGCACACGAAGAGGCCAGCTAAACCGGTGAGTGTGAAGAAGATCTTGGTTGATATCTTTCCTAAAACAAGACATAAAACATTGGTGATTCTGTCACACCAAATAAACTGCGCAAAGTCATTAAGGGAACAATGAAATCACATTCTGAATGGTCTGAATCAACAGAATTCAGAAAAGATGGAAATCTTTACTGTAAATAATATTAAAGAAACAAATAATGGAACAGCAGTCCATGGAACGCAAAATCCCAACAGTTTGACGGCTAGATTTACACTTGAACCAAAAAAATCTAAGTAAACTTTTTACATCACGGAATTTCATCATGGCCCTTCAGAAATATGCCTCCCCAAACCGGTTAATTTGGATGATGTTGCAATCAGCAAAACGTTTGTCTCCAGACTCCTTCACATCTGTCACGTGCGCTCAGTGTGAACCCTCTCTGATTCGTGAAGAAAACAGGGCACCAATGGCCGACCTGCCACTTGGTGTTCTCTGGCGAATGCCAAACAAACAGTGCACTAAATGAATGCCACCCTCATGGAGTCTGTTTCTGACAGTGTGGTCAAAAACAGTAGTGACAAGGACACTAGCTAGTAGTGAAAAGGACACTAGCTAGTAGTGACAAGGACACTAGCTAGTAGTGACAAGGACACTAGATAGTAGTGACAAGGACACTAGCAAGTAGTGACAAGGACACTAGCAAAACTAGAAAAGAATCAGTCAGGAAGGATAAGGAGAGAGCAATTGTCTGTGGTCACCACCTGCAAAACCATTCCCTTTTCAGGGTTATCTAGCTGTTGCCTCTCCGGTGCACCGGTTGTCCATTTGCACCAAAACAGGTCACATGGATTCACTTATGCTTCCTAACTGGACAGGTTAATATCCCTAAAGTTTAATCGACTCGGTGTTATACTGTGATGATACATGATCCCTTAATTGTTTGAGCGGTGTATTTTACTCATTGCTTCCTAACTCTTGACTACATTTGCCATACAGGTTTATGCCCAAATACCTTTTTCAGCCTATTGCTGCCTGTCCCACTCACCCAGTGTGTCACAACCATCCAGGGTGGAGCTGAAACTGCAGGCGTAGGTGTGGACAGGGATGTAGGAGGAAGTGGTGTTGAGAACCGGGTCCCTGACTATGACAGAATAGACAACGCCTTGACCTGGGATGGAGCTAAACACTACTTCCGTCTTGTCGCTGGACGACAGGGTCATGAGCTGTGGGAGAGAGAAAGGAAGAACACTCACCCTCATCAAAACCCGCTGGATTACACTCCCAATGTTACAGTGACTTCTTGCACCAGCCTACTTTGAACTACATTCACACAGTCGTCACCTCACCCTTTTCCCATGGTCTCTCATGCTCTGCACATCGGCCACGCTCTGGATGCTTGTGATGAGGCTCTGGTTTGATAGGTCGTTCTCAGGCAGGAAGTACCGGTAGATGTCATATCTCAGGCGCCAGCGAGTGTTTTCCCCCATGTCAGTGTCACAGGGAGGTGGACTGGAGCCTCTGTAGGGGGTCACACAATTTACTTTTAGAACAAAAAAAATATGCGTTTTCTTTCTACCATCTTGGTTACCATCTCGGCACAGTAATTAATGTACTTTGCAGGCAGACTTAGCGCGTGTGACTCAAAATGATTCGTTGACATTTCTGGTTGCATAGTTATGGATGTTAGTCTTAATTTAGACCAATGCACTTCAAAGTTATCTTCAGAGAAGATTTAATGTCAGCATTTAAACTTAGCGTGCCATTACAAATACAAATCAGTTCCCTCGTCCAGAAACATTTAACATCCCTGTGAAAACTTGATTTATTCACCCAAGAGACTGCTGTGCGTCAGTCAGGACCTTTAAGTCATAGAGGGTAAGGATGTAGTGCATGCAAGTGTCACATCAACATTATAGTAATTTTTATACTAAGCCATGGACAAAGGTTTTGTGGCCAAATACAGATGTATCAGTTCTGTTACTGACATGCCTTTGTTTTACATTTCGAATAGAAAACACTAGTAGGTGAATAATTCAAGACAAGGTATCATTTAAAAAACTTTAGGCTTAGGATAAATGGTTCAAATCACACTGCCCCAGACCAGTTTGGTCTTTTGGTTTCTCAACTCCTTTTCACATTTCTTTGTTAAGATTTGTTAACATTTTAACAGATTCATGCACAACAGGAAGATTAGCAGACATTTATGTGGAAATACTAAAAGACAGCACTTCCTATAACCTGGCCATCGGATGTTTTTTGGAGGTCTTGACCTAAATAACAGTACTCTAATTTCTTTGACAGTGAAAAAAAATATATGAAAAGCACTTTACCCTCATCCGATCCTTGTACCTGGTCACTTTTGGAGTTTCCGTTCAGGCAACACATTCCTAGCCTGAAATCTGTCTGCCACTAAGGCATTACCCTGGTCTGATTTCATAACAATGAAAGCTGTACAAGTGTAGGACAGCAAATAATGCAATTATAGGATGGGAATGTGTTTCAGTCACAGGACGGTTTCTTGGCAAATTGATGGCTTTCACCATGGTGCCATAAATCTATGGAGAGTGCCATGTCTTACATTTTTCCCAAAGAAGACAAAGAAGTGACAAAGAAGTGCTTGAATCCAAGCGGTTTGACTCAATCTAGTGTGTTGTTACCTGGAATACCCAAGATTTGCAGGTGCAAAGCGGATAGTCGTCTCAAAAAGGTTGTAATGGAGATAGACATTTGGGTCAATGTCCAGGTCAAACTCCAGATTACAGGCTCCGGGGACCGGGTCTACAGAGACAAAATACATTTCATTAAAACCAGCCAATAAGGCATTGTGTTTTTTTTCTTCTATTGACAATGCTGTAGTAGTTGCAGACAACTGAGAGTTAGTACACAGGACAATGCAGATGGCACACTGGTGATTGGGGCAATTTGTTGAGGGCAGATTACTCTATACAGATATAATCAGTTTACTGGATAAGGCAAATAGCATTGAAGTTTGTCCTCAGGTTCTCCATTTGTGCTGTTGAGTAATACAACTGACATTCTTGTTCTGAGGTTGTGCCTGAGAAGTGAAACAGGCTCCATGTTTAATAGAGTTAAATATCCTGAAGTAAACATACTGACACACTAACAACGCTTGGTCAACATAGCCCCTTGACAGGCAGTGTACTGTTTTAACTGCAAGACAACACATGCTCACGTACCTATCATTCGTCTACTATATTTTGAGAAAATAGTCAAATAACTACAGGAAGTGGTGTGTTATCCTGGGAAACATTAGCGTGGATAATGAAGGAGCATACATACCAGAGCTGCTGTAGGGGAGAACGACCCCAGTTCCAGCCACCGAGTCCCCATCTGGTGCCATCAGGAACCAGGACAGCATTGTCTGATCAGGCTGGAGGGGTGAAAGAAGGCCTAAATCCACCGCTGTCAGATAAAAGCCCTGCATTGGGATCTGCCGAGGTTCAAAGCAAAAACAGTCAACGGTCAAAAATAAATGTAAAAAAAAAAATCTGCAATTGTGTCAGTCAACTACAACACAGCCCTAATCCTAAAAAAATAAAATAAAGCCTGAAATCCATGTGCTGACAAATGGTTAATCATATTAAAAAAACATGCTTTGTTCCAAAGTCAACAAGTCAGACTGAACAAGCGATTTATGGTCAGTACAAACCAGGGCTGCAATATTCTGGTAGCTGACTTAAAAGAAACAAAGATACGTAGTAATATTAACTTCCATCTTACATTAATTGCTTATAATCAGTAAATTTGCCCCATTGCAACAGGAAAGTGTTTACATTTTTCACCTTTAGTCAGAGCAGTTTGTGTTAGTTACATTTTTACAGTATTAAGAGGGACAGG
Source organism: Novumbra hubbsi (assembly GCA_016801125.1). Lineage (NCBI taxonomy): Eukaryota > Metazoa > Chordata > Actinopteri > Esociformes > Umbridae > Novumbra > Novumbra hubbsi. The sequence goes on from JACXGK010000415.1 coordinate 76,677, forward strand.
CATTAAGAAAGATTTCAATCAGGACCAAAGAGCTTGTGACCAGTCCAACACATGACTACAGCTTTGCTCATAAGAAGTATCAGTAAGTCTCACAAGACTGCAACAAGTGGGTCAGCAGATAGGGTGCATGTACAGTGCCCTCCATAGTCATTAGGACCGTCATTTGGTTCAGTCCCCCAAAAGTTTGAATTTGTAATTTAAACAATTAATTATTAAAGTATAGACTCTAAGCTTTTATTTCAGGGTATGTAGTTCATCTTTGTGTCCTGAAATGGGAATGCAAAAAAAAAGTGGTCTAATTTCTAAATGGTGAAACGTGAATACAGAAACCCTCAACAGCTGAGCATGTATACTTTAACCTCTTAGTAATAGTTAGATCTTCAATATAAACCTTTGGAACCAATAGAAAACAAGATGCTTTACTGTCCAAATACTGATTAACAATCGCCTCCATCCTCTCACCCTGGTGTAAGCCAGCGTAGCATTGTCATGCTGTGTGTGGAACTGGAGGGTGATGAAAGCTACTTCAGACGGGATTCTGGAGACCACTGCCAGCACAGTCTCATTTTCATCCACCCGCACTTCCTGGAAGGTGTTTAACAAGAACTCCACCCGATCTGCGAAAAGACATTTTACAGCATTCAGCACAGACTATCGGCAAGCTGTTACTAGGTACATTTAGATCACAGTGACCTCCAAAACCCTTTAAACATAACATAGCATAACAGAACAACACAAGTACAAGATTAAAAATCTGAGAAAACTTTGCAGATCCATGGCATTCTAGCCGTCTGTTGGTTCAGATTCTCCATTTCCTGTAGCAATTGCCATTGATGTGGCTGGCTTGACGGGCACTCGTCATGCATGTTAGTCTATCTGATCCACAATAAGCTCACATGGTTTAAGATCATGCAACTGTGCAAACCAGCAGTACTTCTGAGTAATGCTTTGTCCCCAAATTATTTTTGTGTAACTTCATTATCCTGCTTCAATATGAAATTGGCCTCAATTAATTTCTGATGACAGTGGATGGCGTGGCGTTACAGAATGGAATCATTCCTCGTTTAGGGTTGTTTGCACTCTGTATAAATCAACAACGTTTCCAGCACCAAAGCACCCCCATACCATTGCATTTCCTCAAACATGCTTGACTGATAGTGTTTGTCTCACATACATTGCCCTGTTTGAGCCAAAACACGCATTTCCAATAATCTGTTGTCCAATGTCTGTGTTTCTTTGCCCACACTAACCCTTTATTTTTCAAAAAACTGTATTTTCCTTTGCAACTCTACCCATAAGGCATGCACCCCTAAGTCTCCTCTTAAATGTACATGAAACATGGTGTTGAGCGGGTCGAATTCAATGAAGCTTTCAGCTGAAATCAAATGCCTCATTGCATTTTGGTACAAGAGAAGTACATTCCTTTTCAAAGGAACATTTCGTTTGGCTTGCAAGGGCAATTTAAGTGCATTCTGTATGGTAGGCTACAACTATCAAACATATACACGTACCGCTGGACGTGTGTTCAACAAATTAATTAAGCCGTTTCCACATACAATTTGACGAAAAAAACGAATGCAGAACCACATAAAACGCCAAACTGGCTATGCAACGCAATGCGACATATCACAGAAATCAAAGTAGTTCCGTTGTACCAAAAACTGTAAACGGATGAGTACAGTATCTCACAACAACTTGTGAAATCTCCTCCGCAAAAAAATAATGCATCCCCTTGATGATCGCGCCTCCGCGTTTAAAACCGGTGTTACGGGCCTGCGCGAATCTGTTTCAAGCAAATAAGACAGATACGTTACATAATATACATTTCGCAAGCCATTCTAACTGAGGTTTAATACATTATAAATACATCTTCGCGATAGTAGATCGAACGTGGACTGCCAATTTAGCTAAACGCTGAAATTAGGGTTTAAAATCTAAAACTGTCTGCCTGCAGCTTTGACGTAATCTTCAAGTTCTACAAGTTAAACAGTAATGCCAATTTGACAAAAGCATGACTTACTTTCCAATTGTGCAATAACTCCATCATAGACGAACGAATGTATCCAAACATACATAAGCCAGGTGGAAGTCATTGTTTTCTCCCAGTCTTCTGCAATTTGCAAAACATTGGCGGAGTTCTACAATGACGTCTTTCGTGCGCGAGGACAGTCCCACATATTGTGGCTATGAAGATTTCATTGCAGCAATAGCTGCCTTGTAACAAACACAAACCAACGCCGGGCCGCTCATATACACGGCCTATTCGTGTAGAAAATGTCAGTTGCAACTTAGAACCCGCCACTTCCTCCAGCAAGACGCAACAAACTGGGCAGGTCTTACAGAGATAGATTGAGTCACGCAAACCCACTGCCTAGTGTCTAGTGTCTAAAATGTCAGCTGCAGCAAGCAACGAACCACTTCCTGCTTTCTGCGAGATTCATTAAACTGGGAAGGTCTCATAGAGACCCATCTCCATAAAGAAATTGTGAACTGTAGTGGGTTAAACGTTAAGGAAGGTATCACATGGTCCATCCAAACGGGTCATGGGGAAATCAACCAATGCATTATACTAGTGGAAAAGAACACGGACTACTTATAAATGATGTCCTCAGTGGCGCTACCCATAATAGTCACAGTGAATCAGTACATTAATAAATACTCAGATTCCATCTATTGTAATGGCGCTGCTAGTGGTGAACAAAAGTAACACAATACACCACTGGGTAGACAGCACATAAAGCAACATATGGGACCTGAATGATGAGCTTATTATACACTGTACATGGATTTATAGTTGATATACACATTTATAGTGTCGTATATCGAGATTCAGGCACGAACTCAGGTAGGGCTCATGGCCCTTTTTGCCCCTCTACAGTGGGTTACTAGTGGGTTACCAGGAAGCCTGTGGGTCAGTCCTGCCCAGTTACTTTCCTTGGAGTCATACACGACCTCATTAGAGGGTAGGTGACAGCAGAGGACCCTTTCTACACTGATAGTTGATAAGAATTCTAATGATTTAGCTGAACACACAGCTGAGCCCTGAGTCTCGAGTGGGAGAGGTCAACCTCCTGACATCCACCACATTCGCGGTCTATGTTAGGTTATACATATACACACCCCTAATGAGATAGGCATTCATTGTCTTGTATCCACATTAATGATATGTCCCTATCCCTGGTCTATGGTGTGTTCCAGCGCACTTTGCAGATAGATTATATCCTCACCAATAAAATATATGATTTGATTACAGGGAAAATAAAATTGCTTAAAAGACGTTTCAGAATTTTGTGCCATGCCTTAAAGAAAAGTATAAAACATTTTCAGAATTTCAGTCCCATTTCATCTCCAATTCCAATTTAAGCCAGCAGGAGGCATGAATATAACAAATATAGAGCCTGACATTTAGTGGGACAGCTAAGATAAATAATGAACCCATTTTGTGAGTTTTTTGTGTCTTGTAGGAACATATGGGTTCTCAACCAGCAATTGATCTATGATCATATAAATACTTCAAATGCTCTATGCACATTTAATGTGCATTTGCATATTTGAATGTACCATTCATAAGCACTATTACACTTATGTTTATAGTATTTCATATTTATTTTATATTTGTCATAACACCTTTTCTAGACTCTTCCGAATGTCTGCTAGTTTAAATTGTTGGGAGTATATATTATTTTCAACTGTGTAGATGTCTCATGCCATGTCATAAGAATTCCACCGCTCGGAAGAACACCGTGTGCTTTTGTGCATTTGACAATAAATACATATATTTTCCTCAATGAAGTAGCTGTGTTAATATTATCTTATTTCTATGTATTCCCCTTTAATCCAAGTACACTTAGTTTCCTGTTTAATAGATTTTCTTTTTATATCATATCCTAATATAATCAAGGTACAAAGTAGTTAATCCTTCTGTCAAATAAATTCTACTGCCGTTTGGGATTCTGATCCAAGGCCAAGACAACCGGTTCTGTTCTGGCCAAGTTACACATCCACAGTAGTAGCGGAACGTGTGCTGGAGAGAACCCTATGAAGGCCAGCGGGTTAGCACACTACTTTAAAACAGGCTGTTCGGGGAAATGTGTTATTTTACATTTTCACCACTAGGAAAGTTGATTGAGGCACTGACAATACAGACAGTCGCAGAAAGTTAGCCAACTTCTGGCAATTTATTAGACAATGCCACAAAAGTATATTAGACGACTTACAAATCAACATTGAAAAATCAAACAAACAAACAGACTTTAATAAAGTGCTGACCATGAAAACAGTTACTTGACGACAAGACATGAAGACAACAAAGAGATCCAGATGACTTTACACAAATTAATAAAATGTACCGCTCAATAGCTCTGTAAAATGATTAAGGACTTTAGTGGTCCCATCATTTAAACCAGAGGTGTCAAACCAGTTCTACAGAGGGCAGTGTCAGCAGGTTTTTGCTCTCACCTTGTGCTTGATTGATTAATGGGGTCGCTAAATAGTTAATATCTTCTTTCGCCAGCTTCCATTTGGCCTCAGTTGATAGGAAACAACAAAAACCTGTAGTTGCTCAGCGTTCCTAGGAACCGGGTTGACACCCCTGGTTTAAACCATGTTTGAAAGATGTTATATGCATATCAGTAGTCATGTATGTAATAAACTTGCAGTCAGAGTCTGCTTGTGCAATTCTCATAAATAAAACAATCAAACACATTAAGACCCTACTTTCTAGTACTTTCTAACGGCAGTCATTTCTAAAGGCACACAAGAGACATTCCTACAGTGCTTAATTTGACCTTATAAAAGAAACACTATAATCAACATCATAATCAGCTTGTGACAAAGATAGACCAACATTGATAATAAAAACCTATCATCCAGTTATATTTCATGTCAATGATTTCAGACTTTGGTAACAATAATCCTCTTTTAAAAACAAAACTAATCTGTGTTTAAAAAGTGTACCTAAGCTTGCTCCACTTTCCACAAAATTGTCCTTCTCCCAGAAACAGAATCTTCGGTATGCAATAGCAACATGTATACATCTCCAGGACAATGCAGTTGTAACTTCCAAAGGTCTGCTGGAAAACTTGGCAAACCACCCAAAATAAGAAAAGAATTGTAAAAAAGGCTGTTAAGTAGAGGTTGGTTTAGAAGTCTTCCATTTAGAGTCATGCTGAAGACCGCTTAGGTGACAGATGTAATCAGTAACAAAGTTCTGAACTTATTCAAAGGTGGTCCTCTCAACCTAAAATAAATTGCAATCAAGGCATGATGAACATAGCAGATGAACAAATAATAAAAGACAAGTATTAGAAAAACTGACAAAAAAAATAATTATTTGACTTAAAATGGTAAAAACAGTAGTCGTGCAAAAGCGTTTAGAAATAATATTCTAGCTGGAGATCTGCTTGACAAGTGCTGCATCTATACAGGTGTTGAATTGTGATAGTGTTGAAGACATCGAGATAAAGCACTCGTGTTTATTACCAAGTCCCGAGTTCACGTCTTCTGCCTCCTACAGTTCATTTCAAAGTAAGGGTCCTCGCTTTTGTTCTTCAGTTGTTGTTTTTTTGTGACTGCAGTGTTCTTTTGGGAGGAGAGGGCTTTGATGTTGGGGCTCGTTTTCTGGGGGGCTTTTTTGGCGGACTCAGGTTTGAGAGAGAGGGCATGGGTGGCAGGAGCCTGCTTCTGCACAGTTGGGACTGTTTTCTGGTTGGCCTTGCCAACAGAGGTAGCACAAGTGGAGGCACCTGGTACCTGTCCAGAGGTGCCGCCATTTGCGGGTAAAGCCACTTTGGGAATAGCCCTGGCTGGAGCCTGGCTTTTGCTTGAGGAGTCTTTGCTCTTGGTAAGTGAGGTGGTGATTTTAGGCGGTGCAGTTGTGGCAGTCCTGGGAGTCTGGGTCCTGGAGGCCTGGGTTGTTGCAGGCCTGGGGGGCAGGGTCCTGGAGGCCTGGGTCCTGGAGGCCTGGGTTGTTGCAGGCCTGGGGGGCAGGGTCCTGGAGGCCTGGGTCCTGGAGGCCTGGGTTGTTGCAGGCCTGGGGGGCAGGGTCCTGGAGGCCTGGGTTGTTGCAGGCTTGGGGGTTGGCCCTGCGGTCCTAGGGGCTGGACGGACCCGTCTGGCAGCATCCGGACGGTGGCGTGAGGTTGGGGAGGCCGGCCTCCTCTGGGACAAACGGCGCTGGGTGGCGCCGGCTGGGAGACGGCCGTCTCTCTGGAAGGGTAGCCTGGACGGGGCCGTGGTGGGACGAGGTCCCGTGGCGGAGGTGTGGGCGGAGGAGGGCTTGGGGTATTTACAGGAGGGCTCGGGACACACTGGACTCCGGGGCTGGGAGGGGGCGCTGCGGGGGGGAGGCCGGATCCTCAGCTTGGGGACAGAAGGAGCCACGGCTGGGGCGGAGGAGGGGAGCAGTGGTGCTCTCGGCTGGCTCCCCCCCTTCAGAAGGGGCGGGCTGGGGCCCTGTGGTAAAGGCCGGGTGGGCGACACCGCCTCCTTCTTGCCGATCGGCAAGGGCAGATGGGTGGGCTTCCTGGGTCCGGAAAGGGGCATCTGAAGGGTCTTTTTTGGGTGTGCGGCCGCCCTCCTCGGCAAAACGGGGGTCGATACAGGGGTGCAGGTGGCTTTGGAGGCCGAGCCGGACGAAGACGAGGAGAGGGACGAAGGGGCGAGGTTGACGGCAGCGAGCGGGTCCATGTCGGGTGGAGGGGCGGCTGGGGCAGAACCACGTCCTCCGTGGCCCGGCGGGCCCTTCTGGTAAGCCAGAACCTTCTGCTCCAGCGTGGTGAACTGGAGCACTCGCCTGGGGTCGTATTTGAGCAGGAAACCCTTCAGGGTGTCCCAGCCCCCCCCTACCCGCACCATCACATGCTTTCCGTGGAGCATCTGCCAGGGAAGGGGAGGGACATACACGCGACACATAGCGCCACTTTAATATTGCCTCTCTTAAAAAACAAAATTCTTAGCTAAAATGAATTGAGAACCGCATCTACATTCACGAAAACAACTACCGCCACCCATTGACAGGTCTATTTTTAGTGTCTGTTTGGCCAGAAGTAATAATGGTACTATTGTGTAGAAGCTCAGTAGATTGTTGCTCATGGCCAACAACGATGTAATCCCTCCTACAGTTCCAACACTAACAGGATCCCCTCCGCCTCCCTAATGAGCTTGGGGAACGATCCACTGCTGCATGGGACAGTGAGCCACCAACAGACAGTCCTCCTACCCATTTCATTTGGATTAGTATCCAGATAATGAATGCCGTTACAGTCAAGTGGTAACATGCATCTTGGTCTCTTGTCTGAAACACAGACAGGACGGGGTCACTGAAACCTAACTTGCTCCCTCGACAGTGAAACTGACCCCGACAGTAGTGTTCAATGCTCGGAAGTGTTCAGTACGTCACATCCTACTGCTCACCCGGATGAACAGGGTCTTGTCACCCAGTCTATAGCGGCCCTCTGATAGGTACTCAATAGACACTCTCTGGGAGCAGTAGCATGGAGGCTCGTCGGTCAGGTGTTGCTCCTGTAACAGAAGAACAAAGATGCCATAGAAGACATGGATAGCCTGCAGAAAACCTTTACAGAGCCTTTGGGAAGTAAATCGGACTTCTCCGCTTGTTGTATTAGTTTTTTTCAGCGTTCAGGGTTGTCACCTATCCCCACCACCGGGGTCAGGCTACCAGGATCCGGTTTCTTCCGGCTAACGCCAGCTTCAGGTCTCACAGCAGTGTGGTTACACATACGAGTTCTTGTCTGAGTCGGGTGTAGTACTTTTACCCGTTTAGTGAGCCGTGGTTTAAAGGGACACGTCTGATTGACTTACCCCAGGATGGTAGAGACCTCCATGCTGGGAACACACGGTGAAGGTTCTGACGGCAGGAGCAGGCTCTGACGTCAACAGCAGGGTCTCCTCCAACTCAATCTCCTTTTCCAGTTTCACGAGCACCGGAGGCTCCACCCCAAACCTAGAAGGAGAAGAATTGTTACATCTGGTGTAAAACGCCACAGGGACTGACCACACTTGGAGATATGGAAAACAAAAAAAAAAAACATTTTTTGGATATATTTCTTTCTCACTCTTAACGTCGCTGTACCATTTCACATCACTTAACTAAAACGGGATCCATGCGAGATCAAACTAAAACAGTGTTTCGTGTCATGCAATTTTTTTCCCCATCTTACACCTGCATCCTATCTACCAAGGGAAACGTACTTGGAGACAATGCGGCCAATCTCCAGTAGACACAGACACACCTGCCTGGGGTCCTTGTGTAGAACTGAGGAGAGAAACACATGGATCCTGTTAAGGAACGAACGGTAGTACAGTATAAAAGTATATATAAGGCTGGGTCTTTTGAAGAGGGTCAACAAGAACAAGATTGGACAAGTGGTGTTGCCAACCCATTACTTACAACGAGGAGTTATCCAAATAGCAATTAACATGGAAGTTCTCGATCTTCCAAGTATCCTATTATGTCATTAAGGAGAAAGGCTTAAACAAATACCAGGACAATGGATGTAGTGGAGGCATCTGCTCTGTTCATTCATTAGAGGCTTACAACTCAGCTCATGTTAATTTGAACCGATTAAGGTAAGGAGACTTTAATCAACTCCAAGGGTAGTGTGGTACGTTAACAGGAGTGGCGGAAAGGGGGAAAGGAATCAGATACTTCCTCAACTGTATGGCAATGCAGAGCGGCACTGATTAAACAGCGATGTTTTCGTTTGACTCGTACCTTGTACACACCTCCCAGCGTGCTAAATGAAATAGAAGCGGTGTAAAAAAACAAAATGGGGATGAGCTACCACTTACCTAGACCCTCTGACTCAAACAGGTACGTTTCCTCCACACCGATGTGGCGACACCAGCCCAGGAAGTTGGCGGTGTTGTCACGGGCGAAAAAGGACCCCGGAGAGGCACTGCACTTACATGCCACCTTCCTCATGGGAAACAACTGTAGGGAGGAGGCATTTAAAAGCCATTGGAAATCAAGCGCTGGTGCATTTCTTCACAGTTGGCATTTCAGAAGGACCGCGGGCCTCTTGAGTTCCCCCTCTTCCCCCTATGCACTTCTCACCTTGCCCATGTCCGAGGCCCCACTGTGGGAGATTCTGCTCTGCAGGGCCCCTACCAGCTGACACAGTTTAACCCCGTTGTTCAGCTCCTCCATGAAGAACTCCGCCCTCACTTCCTCTCCTGCGAATCAGAGAGAGAGACAACGGGTCAATCCGCCTGGCCGTCAACGGTGCACGTCTGGATCACACCGACAGGACGCCCCCCCCCGGTTGGAGTCATTTTACCCAGCATGCCAGTGAGCCAGATGGCCAGGTCCTCCTGCATGGGTACCAGTGTGACCTCATGGCGCACGGCTAGCCACTGGTCGTACTGGAAGACGTCGGCCAAGCCCGGGCCGTGGCGCTGTGACAGGGGGCTGCGTGGACTCTGCAGGGGCGTGTCAAACTTCTCCCCGAACCACACCTGCAAAGATTGCAAGACGTAGAGAGGGTTAGTGGTGACACACATTCAGGCTTTGTGCTTCTGTTCAGAAGAAAATGCGGGAGAAATTGGCTCTCTAGCTGCTTAAAACTCAACCATGAGAGTGCAAAATCTCCAGTGTGACGTCAGAATATCTAACATTACGTCAGATGGAGAAATGCAAGTTTAACTTGCCTACATTTGACATTGCCGAATGACTGCGAGTGAATCAGGTGGAAGACAAATTAAATGCCCAGAAGCCTACTGTTTATTATTCAGCTTTGTTTAACAAAAATATTTTATACAGGCTACCATACGTAGCATATGAAAAGCCTTCTAAATACTAGTGCACTACATTCCAGGCAACAATACCCTCTCTCGGTGTATTGGTTGAGTCATGTATATTACTATGTAAAAGGGCACTCTACTCTTGTTCACTCTACATTATAGCATAAAAAGGGTCTGAAATGAAAAATTGAAAGAGGATATAGTCAAGACAATGTCTTCTGGGACCACATATTAGATGTCTCTGGTGACCCTCTACTCCCGCTGATGAATGGAAAATCAGCTGAGAGGAAACGAATGTCTGGAGGTTGGTTCAAGCCTTTAATACTACGGTCACTGCGGATGTCCATATACATTTCCATATACACCCTCTCGGTCACTGCTCAATAGAAAGTATTCTCAAAAAGAGAATTAAAAAACAATTGTCTAAAAAAAGGAATGCATTTCATTAAAACCCAGAAATAGGGCATACATAATGTGACTACACACTCACAACTCCCCAGCCCCCCCTCACTTACATAACCATGTTCTAAGGAGAACTTCACTGGCTAACCCCCCAGGCAAGGCAACCCAACAACATGTTGTCTTCTGACTACCTCACACCAAATAAGGCTAATTAGAAAAAAAAATGCAATGAAGAGCATTGAGTTACATAAACCTGGCAAGATTACCACCATACCATTTAGGATTATTAGTGGAAGACTCACACTAATCAACTGGCCTGATTGGATGCAGGTTACACAGACTTAGCCATTTCATTAGCCCCCACCCCCCAAGGGCTTGTTCCAGTTATACATCAATTGAATTGATCCTTTATAGCAGTATTAGTGCAGTAAGTTCCAGAACCTTTTGTTGCTTTCACAAAATGGTTATAAAAGAACTATAAAAACGAACTTCCCATCCATAATAACAATCTAGGGTATTATCCAGACAAGCAGACAAATTGTGAAAACAAATTAAGGCTAATCATGTAAAAGCTGGTCCACATGGTCAGTCTTGATAATCTTTTCATACTTCATGTTGAAATAACACTAAACTGCTGGTAGAAATAAATGTCTGTACTTTCAGGTTGTCCGGGGGGGAAACAGCTTTTCGGTAACAGCACTAAAACAACCACAGGTTAGATTGCTAGAACCAAGTTTCAACTTCTTTGCGTCAGATTAGCGCAAACTTCAGGGAAGACAGGAAAGACTCAAGTGGTGTCAGGGTTTTGTCTGCTAGCCCTACAAGCTTCTCCTGGTAATGAAATCTTCCCATGGCTTTTTGCTAACCTCTGACCCTTTTAGACAAAAGGTCAGAAACCCACAGGATGTTATTGGAGCTACTTAGAAATCAAGCAGTATGATTAGAAACATTAACAGGTAACATGGCGGGAGGTTGTAGATGATTTACACAAGTCATAATGGGTCAAAAGCTGGGTCCGTAGTCATTTTGATAGCCTGAGCCATTGTGTTCATACCTGCTTGCCGCTGCTATCCTATAGATAGACATGTAGACAGGACGATGGTCAACTAGAGGAAAGGTTTTGGGACTTCAGCATTAAGAGGAACCCCTCCTGGAGAAATCAAAGAACATTTACCAAAAAAAGAACTATGATCATACCTGTACGCCAGCCTGCACTGCCATCACTGCAATCAGAGGGAATTCACCTCTTCATCCTGAAACAGAACAAACACGTTTTAGTGCAAAGTACTCGGAGAACGGCATTGGAACAGGCATTACTGGGTATCAAGTTACCATTCTCGTCGGAAATCGTGAGTTTCCAGAAGACCCTTTAAGAGAGTTTCGCTGGCGGCTCAATCTCCATGGTGATTATATACCCTGTTTATTCCCTGAGGACATTTGATCCACCTAGATGTGGCTCACGCATCACCATGTCCTACCGACATGGTAACAACAACACAGCGCTATGAAGACATAGGAAACATCTGCCACTGACGCACGCAGTGGTGACAATAAGGTCTTCTGGGATGAAAAACATCTGGCAGAAGCCACCCCTTCACTTCATCCAGAATTTTAACTCAGTTTACAGTTGTTGTAGTTTCACTTCTAGATAAGAACCATTCATATGCATTTGGCAAACAGGCTCTGGAGCATGTTTACAAGGTTGGGACAACATTTATTCAGCTTCTGTTATCTATTGTACCTTCCAGCTAGAACAAAAGACAACCAAGGGACCGAAAG
>JACXGK010000415.1:88719-113728 GCA_016801125.1 Novumbra hubbsi
CCCCCCCCCCCCCCCCGCCAGCCGGTTTCCCCAAAACACACACATCTCACTTTCACGCGTGAACAACTAACCGTAAATCCTTCAGAATAGGTACTAAGAATGTAAACAAGTCTATAGGTATTACATACCAGCGGGGCCGGCTACTGGCATGGAGAGGCTGGAGCCCGTCTACGTCACAATTATAGATGTATATTTCAGCTACGTAACACCCTGTTTGATAGACTGGTCATAGACTGACACAGCGTGACAAATTCATGCATTTGTGTCGCGCTTTGCTCTCTGCATGAGACCGGATGACAGCAGCGCAGACACGCAGACTTACCTCGGGACACAAGGTAAGTGGTCACATACGAAACGAGCAGCGTACGACTCCCCCCCAGAGAGTCCGGGAAACCGGTCCCCACTCAGCTTTCGACCGTACAGCAGAAAGAGCAGCACAAATCAGGCAGGCTCTAAATAGCTGTGTACAACACTTCAGAGGTTGTTATACGAGGAGCGAGGAGGAGGGAGAGAGAACAGAGGGAACGCCTTGACTAATGAAGTGGCTCAGCTGAGATCCCCCTCCAGTCACTTACAAAGCTCCCATTGTTATTGTCGCGCACGCACACACACACACACAAAACCAGCCCCCAACCCGTCCATCATCCCCCAACGCCCCCAGCAGCCTGCCTGGGAAGCTCCCTGAGCTAGTGGGAGTAGATTGGCGGGTTAGCAGAGCCAATGGGCCGACTCACATTATGGGAGTTCAATTAAGACTAAGTGGAAGTCTTCACAACATTTGCGTTGTGTCTTCCAGGAGGTACGTGGCAAGTTCACTGACCGCCATGTAAATATATCTGGGCGTTGTCACGCTACAATTTGGTGACAGATTTGCGTTATTATAGTTAGTGTGAAATGGGTGAAAATGTCAATTGTCGAAGGTCACCCTCCGAGGTAATGTGGGGCACTTTTTGGACAGATACTCCATGGAGCTCCTGAGGTCTAAAGGCAACGTATTGCTCAATGTGTATTGGAGTGGAATGAGCAGTGATCCAGGAAGTCTGGTTCTAAAGGTTCTTCCATCTCAATAAACAGTGCAATTTTTTCGTATTTGGGAAGAAACTAAAATCTTGTCACACTGGCACTGAAACAATTTAACCATCACTAGCACAGCACTTGTTTGATAGAAATTGTAAGTTACCAGTTTAACAATAATGTCAGTTAGTTTATTTGCTTTCCAGGTTAGTGGTCTGGTCAGCTTTAAGTATTCTAAAAAGGCTCTTAAATCGGCCAGTGTCCATGGTAGTCAGGGGTCCCAGAACACCTCAACAACAGTTAACACAAGTTAACCAACCAGAAAGTTAACTAAACCACCTCTTCTGACAGACAAGCACATTTGTTTGTGTTGTTTAAGGGCAGCATGTTGTTAACTAGTTAAAAACTCTGCCAACTCTTGTTCTACTGGGAGAAATCATTTCAGTAGGCAGGAGATGATAACAGAGGACAAAGGAGCCCTCGTCACTATAATGCTTTGAATGAGAGAATGCCTCCCTGTTTGGACCCAAATGGACGCATGCCTTTCAAACTCAAATTCAAAATGGAAAGAAAATAGTCTAAAAACAAAGTGGGTTTTATGCTGCTGGACTGGCAGAAATGAATGTATGAGTGTCATTATGGAAAAAGCAAGACTAAACACTTGACACTGGGCGCTACCACGCACATTCTTCAGTGGTTACTTGAACACTAACAATGCCCTTTCTCTGAACAGCCCGGTTTGACCACTTGGAAACTTTGAGATGTCTTAGAAAGTGACCTTTGAGTCCAGCAAAAATGAATGAATGTGCAGTGGAGCTTGGTTTTGTCCGACTAGAATCAGTAAACCTTGACTGATACAGTAATGCATGTTGTTGGGTAAATGTATCCAAAAATCAACATTCAGTTATTATGTAATCCTAGGTAAAAGACTTAATTAAAAAGGGACGTTATGTATCGGTGCATTCGACGCCGCCAAGTAGCACCACAGACTGTCCAGGAGCTGACTGGTGCCCTGATCCAGGTCTGTGAGGAGATCACCCAGGACACCACCCACCGTCTCATCAGGAGCATACAGGCACATGGAGGCCATACACACTATTGAGTCACATTATGAGTTGTGGTGATGAAATTCAATTGTTTACTTTGTTTAATTTTCGGTGAGCAGTGTAATGAATTGGTACCCCTTTAGCCGAGCTTCTCTGAAGTCCTAAAGATAAACACAGGGGGCGGAGGGGGGGCGGAGGGGGGGGGGGGGAGACCTGGACACAAGTTCCCCCCCACGCAGATCATCTTCTTGCCGAGGTAATCATTTAAGAGGATCAGGGACTATTCCAGACATGGACGATCCACCGCGACACGCCGCCGTCGCCAGCACAACAGCACAAGACGGCACGTGGCACATGCATGCCGCTTCAGTCGATCTGTAGTGCATCTTGGTCCTGTGGAGCTCCCTTGGTAATGCATGGTGCCTTGATGCAACACGGCTGTGGGTCTCAATTCATGGGGCCAGTATGGAAACGTATCCACTCATTAATTGGCGCTGGACGAGAGGTTCTGGTGAATACATTCGATTTAGAACTCTCCCACGTGCACCTGGCGCGTGTAAATAAGGAACAGCTGCATGACTCTTCGACGGGCAAGTGTGTAAAGAGCTGAAAGCCAGCACATTGATATGGATCGGTATGCTTTAACCTTATCCTCCTGCCAAACGGGATCGGCTCCGTTGTCCCCAGAGAATACCAACTCCTCCTCCCTTCAACATGTCCCGTCGAGCCCTTTTGTCTGAACTTAATTGCCCTGTCAGTTGAACGTCTCATTTGGGGCTGGTTTCTATTGGAAATGAGCATTGAATATTTTACAGGAGGGGGTGCACACTTGCTCGATTAGGCCTTTTTCCCCCCCCCGGTAGGGTGGTGGGTGACATGGGGCAGTAGATTGTCATGATAAAACACGAGGTGGAGAGGGAATAACACGGCAATGGGTCTCAGGAAGTTGTCAAATTATTTCTGTGCATTGCAACGGCTTCGGGTAAAACGCAACGGTGTTTGCCTTCCGTTGCTAATGCCTGCCCATACCATGACCATAACCATAACCATAACCATACCATAACCCTAGCTGCAACTACGGGCTGAACACCTTTGACAACAAACGACATGCCATGTGAGCATTTCCCCACTAAAAGGCTGATGAGCATTCTGTTGCTGACAGTTGGTAAAGATATTCTTTGGTTGTGCAAAAACACATAAACATAAAAACGTCACAGGAAGCATGAAGCTAGACTCCTCACACTCTGTCAAGTACATTTTCATGACATAACTTCTGAAAGGTCCTATAGAAGAGTGTCAACTAAACGCATGTCAGTATATCAGTTAAGATGAAAAATATTAAATAACGTAACTCGCAATCTGTAAAGTAAACTTTTTTTTTAGCTGTTAGGCAACATGGCCTTCAGGAACGCTTTTAAATATGCATCTTGTTAGTAGTAGTAGTTATCACACAAACCATTATATCCTGTGTGAAGATCCTACATTTATGCATGTTTCTTCTCAGTTTATCCTCTCTACTATAACCTTTTATCTGTCCTACAACTGGTTCTAGTCTGTCCCCTAGTCAGCTGTACCCTAAACTAAATTAGGGGTAATCCAGGATTTCATTATGATCTCCATTGTGTCCACTAAAGAGGTAGCATGGGGGTTTAACCCATTAGCTGTTCACATATTGTCTGTGTTGCTGTAGTTGTCCTAGTTTGAGTCTCCTGGAGACTCAACTGCCCAAACATGGAAGGCATAAGGCAAAAAGATCAGCCAGATGGAGATTTGGAGAATGTGGTCTGAATCTGAGCCGTTTTTCGGGGTGCTCTTGCATAATTAATTATGACCTTATTCCTAACAGGGTATTTAATCATTTCTGGCACCAAAGCCATCACAGTCATGATCAACATAATTCTATTGTATTTTCTCATCTGAAGTGGATTTGCAGCCTATGGCACACCCTGGAAGCGAAAGCAGCATTCAGGTTCTCTTCAGAATTGGCAAACTCAATGACTACCTCGATGAGCAATTCACAACTAAAACAAATCAGCACTGCGGATTCATCCGTGTGCCATCTTAAAAAGGTTACATTGCTCTTTTAACAAAGATGCGATCAATCTTTGTTAAAATGCATGTAAACAACCAAAACCAAATGTAAACCTACTATATTAAATTTGGAAAAGTGTAAACATGTATAGACATTAGAAAATGTTGCCGTCGCGAGTACATAAACCAAGAGATAACATTTTTGTTTTGTATTCTTAACCCAAACCATAACTCTAATCTTACCCCGGTACTGTGAGTCCTAACCGACGCCTATCCTTAGCCTTAGGCAAACACCCTCGATATTCACTACAATTGTTGCATATTCTATGGAGCGACGCTCTGTTTTCTACCTGTAAATTGTAACATGAGAATGATTTGATTAAGCATAATGTCACAGACCCTAACTTAACTTATACTGCACAAATAGGCTCTCACATACTTATGTATACAAAGTCACATATTCCCCTGAGAACTAGGTAACTTTTTTAGAACGTAAACCTGGCAAAACAATGTCAATCAATATTTTTCTGGATCTTTACTCCAGCCATGATAGTTGCCTAAATGTATGTCCCTGGGAATTTGTGTCCATGGCAACATCCACAAACATAGTTATTAGTAACTAGTCTGTCACCCGCCTGTGACGGGGAAGGACACACTAGCAAAAAGTTTGAAACTGATAAAAAACAGTTTTCCAGGTGACACTTCATACACTTAAACATTTGAATGTTTTCTATTTTGTATACTACAATATTTACAAATATAACTAACGTTAGTACAGCACAGCATGGGGCACTTGTTGCTTCCTCGTGTAGGAGAGATTTGTTAACGCCACGTAAAAATGTAGTTATAACTCACCAGCAATGACGTTTGCTTTGAGCTTTGCACGATTTTACGTCTGTCGTTTGTCTTTCAAATATTTTCTTTCGATTGTTTCCAAATAGCTTAATTCGTTGTTGCTGTTTATCAGATATCGCTTTCCCTAAGCTTGTTATTCTCCAACAACGTGGAATGCACTTTTCAAAACCTCCAACCAGTTCACACAGCCAATCCACATACTGGAAAAGGGGCGTCCTAACCCGTCCTGACTCTCCCGCGGGAAAAGCAGGTAGGCGGATCCGAAATTGCCAATCGAGCAGCACCGGCCCTCATGCCTCCCTCGCGCAGTCTGTTCTTGACCATTTGGAATAAAACTGGAAAAGAATAATAAGGAGAGAGCTATTGTCTGTGTTCACCACCTTCAAAACCATTACCTTTTTGGTGGATGTCTTGCCCCTCTAGTGCACCTGTTGTCACTTTTATTTGCACCAAAGCATGTGACAATAATTCAAAATTTATTTTGCTTCTTTACTGGACAGATTGATATCCCTGAAGTTTAATTGCCTTGTTGTTATACTGTGATGATTAGGTGTTCTCTTCATTTTTTGAGCAGTGTTTTAGAATTAACAGCAGATATATAGTGCCCCTCAAAGGCGGTTAGTCATTAATGCAGTCTAAATACCTGTTTTCGGGGTTCAAATAAATATAATTCTATATAAAAGGTTACTTTGCTAATATTAACTTACGTCAATATACTTTTTAATTTAAACGATAATACAAAATGTACACTTTCCTAATGTTAAAGAATGTTCTGCCTAATATGTCTTCTTTAAGCATAAATGCATACAAATAAATATTATGTAATAAATAATACAAATACTGAGCTACAGCCCCATAAAAATATTTGCCATGACTGAGACATATTTGCAGGCACCAAAACCTTTTCTTGCTGGAAGGTAATTTAAAGACAACTCTTAGCAACCAGGTCTATGCAATCATGTTTTTGGTTACAATGTCCTGCTACAGGAACAAGGATATTATATGGTAAAATGTGCATTTCTACATAAAATACATACAGCATCTCTGTGAAAGATGCCTTTCTAATGGATGATATGCTGTATAACTGGTAATTGTCCTGGTCTTATTTCAAATCAATTTGTCTTGCTTTAGTCCCAGTAGATGTAATGGTTTGATCTTTGAATGAAATGACTTACATTGTCAAATTACTTACATTGTACCTAATCAGAATAATGGGTTCATTTATTACACCTAAAATAACACATTGGAAGTAAACTCTCCACAAGGAGGGGCTATTTTCCAAGGGTTTACAGACAGTAATAAATTGTAATTCAGTTGAGATCCAGAAAATGTCAAGGACCTAAAAGACAGAAGGACGTTACATGCAATTAGAGCCCTGCTGAGATCTTTTGTCTTGTTGTGCAAATGCCTTGGCCATTGCCCCATTTATGCCATATGCTACAAAAGGCCTGTCAGACCTAATGAACACCAAAATGTGACATAACTGACCATACATGCATCTCATTGCTTCATGGACCATGAAGAAGGATATATCCGTACATATTTTTCCAGATTTGGAGTCTGTGAGAGCATAAATATTTCCAGGAACGTATCTGCTGTTTTAATATACTCACCTGTGTGGAACATTAAAATAATATTAGTGACAGCTTAGTGTGTAAAAACTATATGACTGCAGGTCAACCAGGTCAATTGGACGGATCTGCCAACTCGTCTATGATAAAATGACAGACACCTTCAATGTTGATGTCTATGCCCAAACAGCCTTTGTAGGATCAGTATTGCTTTTAAAGTACATTTTACTGATATGAAGGTGCTGCTATTGGAAGACAACAGAAGGACACAATACACAGAATCTTCCTACATGTCTGTACAGTTGATGTACTGTAATGTACAGTAGGAGATGATCAGAATTTTAGTATAGTGCAGCTGTTTGATTGAAAGTTAATTTGGATGTGAGCATAATCTATTTGGCCACCAGAAGCCTCTAGCCTTCTCAGGCTTCAAGCCTAATGCCTAATACCATCCATGGCTGACCAGCTTTAATATCAGTCAAAATATTTCACTATTTTTAACAAACATTCGGATTACCTTAGATTTACAGACTTCTATATGAAACGCAGTAGGAAAACCGTTATACAATTACATGTTTTAATATGTGCATTTACCCAGAGCTGCTTATAAGTGCATGCATTTAATCTTTATCATACTGGTCCCCCAACTGAGCAACACAGGAATTGCTCAGTCCTATCTTAAACAAATCACAAAATGCTGCGGCTGGGGTTTCAATAAAATAATGTATGTAAAGTTATTTAATTAATTGAGTCATGGAAGAGGAAGACATTACAATACCAGTTTTGAAATTTGGGACATGGAGAAGAAAATCATTACGATATTTTGAAAATATACCACCATGTCCTTCATTATTACTACGATTACAGTCCTCTTCATAAATAGCTTTAATTTGTTACGTTACATTTAGAAGAACAGCATTGTGCGCAATGTAGATTAAACAAAAATAAATACAACCATTGAATACAGAATGCTTTTTGTAATCCGCAATATCAATACAAAAATCTTAAAGCACTGGAGATTTAACAAAAAATATAGAATTCCCCTAGTATGTGTTTTGCCTAGAGTTACGCTTTAGCACTTGCTAATTCTCCAAATGTTGGCGTTTTTACATTTAAAGGTGATTTTGAAAGAAATGTGCATTGAACATGAACGCACACATTTGACGATGGGGTTAGAAAGCGTATTTACTTTACTTAGTAATTAATGAAGACCTCATTTATACATTGTATATGGACATTTATCTGTATTTATAAGACTATGCACTTCATGGGTCTCGAAGCGAATTCAATGATAATGCTCGATTTGCATATACGAATATATTTTGGATGGGGGTACGCTAGCAGATTGCGAACTTATTTTAGTGAATACAATATTACTATTAAATGGCCAACACAAATAATTTGTTATGAATTATTCCTTCTATCCGTCTTCAATTGTCAAAATCAAATCTCATATTTTGCCACAAGGTTTACATTAAAATGTATCTGACCGCTCATACCACTTGACATATTTGCCAAATATATAAACATTTAGTTTTTTTCTTTTCTTTTTTTAAACCGCTCGTGCTATTCTGTTACTGTTGTCTGCTAGCCTAACACGTAAGAGCTAGCTAAGTAGAAAAGTCGGATCATTTTGTAGAAGTTCGTTACTGTACGACAGTAGCTAGTGTATGGTCAGTAGCTAGCTATTTAGTAAGTTGTCGACATTTGTTTTTTTTATTATTAATAAGATTAACTGACAGTTACACGAATTGAACTAAGTAATCGTCAGGGTAAGGAAACGGAGTCCAGTAACTCATTTATTTCTGCGTTTTCACTAATGTAGCTCGTTAAATAACAACATTCAAAACCAAAATGCTTCAGTCTGAATTGGCAGCCAGATAACAAGCTGTATTGCTAGTATTACTCACGAACCGTGTAACTAACCACAGTAACACCATAAAAAGACTATTAGGATATTAAACCCATTCGGTTATCTGGAAAAGACTGCAAGTTAACCAGCTAGAATAATCTTCGGTCAAATAAATTAACAAAGCTAATGAGTAACGTTAAAGCAAGCTGCTGACTGTTAGCTAGCAACCACCGTTCAACTACTATTGATGTAGCTGCGGTTAGTCAGAATTGAATACCCGTGCGTGGCCCTGATTTGGCTACAGCACTTGTCTCACTGATTGCCGCAATTTAATTAGCTGAATCGTGTATATCCAGTGGCTGTATCCATAGACTTTCTGCTCCACCAGCTACTGTCAACTCCACAAAATGGGGTCTATTAACGTTTGTCTCCGCCATTTTGTGACAGACTTTTCTCTGAGCACAGGGGTACGTGTAATGGTTGAATGTAGTAACCTCGTCAAGTAGATATCCGTTTGGCAGTTACAAAAATAGGGATCATGAACAATTTCCATTCATCCCAGAAGACACAGGTCATTTCCAAGTGCTAATCTATCCGCCGTTAGTGATGACCTGTGAGACGGTTGAGCTCAGGCAAGGGCTGCGTAGTACAGGGTCACGTATATCACTAGAAAGCTCTTTATAATATAAGCAAAACATGGTATAAACACTTGTTAGAAAGTAGAATTGCCATCGAATATCAGCTGATTTCGCAATTAAGAGGAAGTTTTAGAAAACATAATTTATGTTTGGTAAATGGACGGAATATAAACATTAGAGCAACTAATTAACTCACTGCATTCTTATTTGAAACACCTGTGGTGTAGGATACTATTGGGTATCAGGTCATTCATATCACGAATAATTAATTTCTGGACGAAATAGGCAGACTTCAAGAGAATGCAGGCCACTAACTGGAATTATTTATGAAGTAATGGGTTAATCTAGATACCTGTTGTATTTAACACTGATCGACATGAGAGTCTGTTTTAATAATGCTGCATATAATATTGATCAAATAATAGCTTACTTTGATAATAGGAATATTGATAATATATATTTGTGAACATCTATTTTTAATTGTTGTAAATTTGACAGATTACAATTGGTATAATTTATCCACCCCCCTCCTTCCCCCACAAACATTATTAATATTGTTCTGTTTGAACGAGTCAGGTTTGTTTCAGATGAGCCCTAAAAAAGAAAACACTGTCTATTGTTCCAATAAACCTCTTTGGAGAGTGCAATACCGTTGTTTCTAATAGAGGGCGCTGCGTGGCAGTACGAGCTCGCGGCCTCAGATCTTTTTGTCTGAGAACTGGATCCCGCTGCCGCTCTACAGTGTGTGCGATTGCTTGGAGCTGCGTCCGTAACACACTGTCAAACCACTCCAAACGAACACATTTGCTACCAAAACTATTCATTTAGTATCTGTTACAATGGCAGTTTTAGTTTGCCGCTGAACTCGTTCGTTATTTTGACTGTTTATTAGAACTTACTGAATCGGCTTGGTTTTTGTGTGTAGCTGTGCATCAGGCTTTATTAGCGAGCTGGCGCTCTTCTCGCTATTAGCTATTTCTTTAACTTTTTTAAACACTCAGCTTCGCGAATGACTGAGCGCCGGCGGAGTATGGGATCCTTGGTGTCTTAGGAAGCGAGTGAGTGGGGTTTTAACCGTTTTTACATGCAAAAACAATGGCAAATTCGACGGGAAAAAATTTACTAGATCAGCGAAGGAAAGGACTGGCTTTCCTAGACGAGCTGCGGCAATTTCACCAAAGCAGAGGGTGAGAATGTGGCGTCTTTATTTCTTTGAATATACATTTAAACATTATTTACGCATAACTATAGGTGCCTACAAAATAGTATTAATAATATTCTCAATGTATTTATTGTTTTTCTCTTCAGATCGCCGTTCAAGAAGATTCCTATCGTGGGTGGGAAAGAGCTGGATCTTAATGCTCTCTATATCAGAGTGATTTCGTTAGGTGGATTTGCTAAGGTGAGTGGAACTAAAAGTGCCTTTTCGCACCCAGAATTTTCAGTGAAGACTTCAGAGAACCGCTAGAAAAGACAATTTCGGCATTTAAAATAGTTATTTCATATCAGAACAAGCTGTATGAGAGAGAGGATTGCGGTCGGCCTTGTGCTAGTTTGCCATCTATGCAATGTGGTGGCTTGTTGTGTATGGTTTGAATTGAAAGTCCGTACGGTAGCTACACGGCTCGGAGTGTGAGTGCAGTTGGAGCAACTCAAAATTAGCGGGCACGTTTAACATCGATTATCGGCACAGACCACGGGTTAGGAAACACTACGCCGCTGGGGAGAGGTAGCATTTTGTGCGCCTAGATTTTTACGATACTTTTGGGGAAGCTATTCGCATTAGCCATCTTTGGCTCCATGGCTGAAGACAAAATGTAGGCCTCATACAGGCCTATTTATTGAATGGTGCAAATGTGCGGAAAATGTCCAAAATAAAGACTGCTTGCAATAACGAATTATTTGCTAACGTTAGTAGCATTGTGTTGAAGCGGGTCATAGTTGTCTTGTTCTTTGGTAGCACATATGGTTGCACGCTTGGCTTGCCAGAAAAGTAATGTTAGCCAGATTGCTAACAGTAGCTAGTAAGCCAACCAGTTCAAACTGTAGCTAGCTGTGTTGTTGCTTGCGGGGATAACTAGATGGCAAACAGAATGTAATATCGAAAAACAAAACGTTGCTAATATGCCAGCATTTAACAGTCGTGTTATTGTGAGGAGGTAATCAGATGGTTTGTAACTTGACAAAGTATGCATCACTATATTGTTTAATTAAGAAAGAAATCTATTATTTGTTTTCCAGGTTTCTGACAAGAATCAGTGGTCCGAGCTGGGTGAAGATTTTAACTTTCCAAGGAGTTGTTCAAACGCTGCATTTGTTTTAAAACAGTACTACCTTCGGTAAGTGGCATGTTCTTGCATTAGCTGCTACACTCTGACAGCATGTGGCAAATGTTTACAAGTTGAGAGGCTGCAAGCAGGAAAGGACCATACAACAATCCAGCATTGCTGACCGCTTTCAAGTGGTTCATAAGCTCGTATTAAACTAAGAAAATAAAAACACTAACCAGGATCCTACACGGGTTGGCTTGTTCATGCGTTCTAACAGTAAATGTGGACAAGTTATATTTTTGTAATCTTTACAAAGCCAATGGAGATCCATATTATCTTTGAATATTATTTATTTTTAAATAAATAGTTATTTCCTGCTTTGATATTGTTTAGATTAACACGGAACATTTTTTACATTTGGGGTCATAAAGATTCCATGATCAACAATCTTCATTTACTCTTATTGGAAGTAAAATAAATTAAAGGTACAATGCTTATGTCTGTGTCTTATTGGACATATAACAGATTTCTCCTGACTTTAGAGGGGGACTGATTAGGTCAAGCACTGAAACAGTCTTTGCCATTACAATGCAGTCAGTAGATGTTACCCTCCACACCTTTTGCTGCTGTCGTAGAATATTTAAATGCAGCTGGTTCCAGCGTTGAGTCTGTGGACAGGGGAGCTACTCCACTGAAGTCTTTTTCCCTCCAAAATATTACCCTCATTACCACCTGCTACTGAAAGATTGGCTCACTAAACTATGATATGTCTTTATGCTTGTGCTTTGTCAGTTAGTACACCTGGCATATCTTTTTAGTAGTCTTGTTGCTGAAGTAATCTTTTGAGAATGGTTGAAGTAGCAGTTAACCGAGAGTAGGTCACTAGAATCAGCTGCAAAATGTTTTTTGTTTTAGTGGATTAACACTTAAAATTTTTCACAACTAAGGCCAAATGGTATCCTTCAAGGCATTCAAATGTGATCACAATAGGTTTTTTATTAGTGGGATTTTTAGCTAACAGTCTGCAAGTAAACAATAATGTAGGTCTATGTCAAATATCAAAAGATGGGCATAACTATGATGCTTTGTTTGTGTAGTATGTTTTTGTAGATGTTCATACCTGCCTTAAATATTTCCACAATCAGAGCAATGCCTAATGATGTTTTATTTCTTTT
Organism: Novumbra hubbsi; assembly: GCA_016801125.1. NCBI lineage: Eukaryota > Metazoa > Chordata > Actinopteri > Esociformes > Umbridae > Novumbra > Novumbra hubbsi. Next base: position 101,172 of record JACXGK010000415.1, read on the forward strand.
CGTTATCTTTGGATTTTACATATGCCTGGGCTTTACAGCCATATCAAATAATAAGTATATAGCACTGTATATTGTTTCCAAACTGGAGTTGATTTTTGCAGCATTTCTTTGCAGTTTATTTTATTGTTATCGTATTAACATAAATATTTTTTCTTAAAATATTTAAACATTGATCTGACCTTTTTTGCAACTAAATTGTTCTTTTTTTAATGGAGTTGTTGAGGATGCTCTCATTGAGCGTGTTTGTGATGGTTGCAGTCATTCATGCCCAGATGCTACTAACTTGATTCTACTTATCAAAAAGCCCTAAACTATCTTTAACCAACAAACAGGTGTGTTGCAGCTTGGCTGTAACAAAAGTCTGCACCCATAGTAACTACTTTCTTTCAAATTATAATTTGTAGAGTTGTAAACTCTAGCTTACTTATGATATTGCTTAACCACATTTCACAGAAATGGTATGATACCAGCATGTACAATGTTTGGCTGGTGTTGTTGTGGAGCTGTCCAGATCTATTCTGCTGCTTTTTTTAAAGGTAAATATGGCACAGGCCTTTTTTACCTCGCATTAAAAAAAAAATTCACCAAAGGTTTTAAAATAAAGAGGCAAACTCTTGCCTCAACATGAGTGTCTGATCTGAAGTTCAGCTTTCTGAAGTGGTTGCTTCCCTTTGTGTCTTTTTGTCTGCAATGGTCTAAAATCCTAATACACAAAGGAAAGCGGTAGGGTTTTTTGCGCTTACTGCTTACATCAAATTAGCATTTGTCCATTTCCTGGGTGCAGGTGCTGTAGATGATTGCCATTTCTAAGGACAGAAACGCAGCTTGTGTATAGTCTGTACCCCACATGGATGCTGTAAGCACTCTGGTGACAAAATAAGAGCATCAACCACCTTCCTGTGTTTTCTTGCCTAAGTTATGTCGTGCAATCAGTTTTCTCATTAACACAGATTTTGCTAGTGAGATTTGCATTGGCACCTTAACAAAGGTGACAAGCAGTCATACTATTTGGAGATCTATTGGTGTACTGATATCCTTATGTCTATTAATACACTGTTTCAGTGATTTACAGAAAACCAAGTACCGTTGGTGAAACCTAACATGAAAAGATTGCTTGTGGCAAATGGATCCACTAAAATGTGTCCGTCAGTCTTTTTTAGTACATGTCCAAAAGTATGTTTTTTCTATTTTGTTTTAGGAGTGAGCTTGCACTCTTAACCAGTTTTGTATATACAGTAGGTCAAATAAGGCAAACTGCTGATGATGCTACAGAATGTAAAAGTTGCTCCCCTACTAAAGTCTGAATTGGCAGACCGATTCTGACTGCTAAACTATATGTATGACAAGAATTGACAGGTAATTATGTTGGTGCAAAAAGATTGCAGGTGAAGCGCCATGTTAAATTGCTTACTTTTCTGCTGCTTCACTGCTGGGTGAGACTACTTGTGTTTTCCCTAATCTTTCTCCTACGTTTCCATCGCAGGTTCATTCTCTTGCCAATCCCGTGTCACTCTTTGTTCAAGTTGTGTTGTATAGGCAACAGTCATTGCTGAGTGGTTTTGAAATCTCTGAAGTGTGTAAATTAGATGTCTGCAAATTGCACGTTTTAAATGAAGTGGTTTTCTTGGATCTGAAGTAGGATTATTTAACATTTTAACATGAAACAAACCACGACTACACCTGTGGTTAAACGTATCTCACAGGCTGATGGTAAATGTATTTGAGCTACCGTTCTTCAGTGTTTGAGCATAATCTTTTGCACTAATTGTTTCATGTTATTTGCTGATTTGATTGTACTTGTTAGTTTTCCTCTTAGGGCCGGTTTCATTATGCTTCTTTTTCTGGGACATTTAGAACAAGGCTCAAGATGCTAGAATTTGTTGTTGTAGACGCCACCTTCCAAGGTAGCCCCGTCCCCCCTTGAGAATTGCAAGTGTTAAGATCATTCTGTCAGAACTGGATTAAGTTTCGGTGAGGTGAGCACGTATATTACTCAATTTTATTTGCGAATTACAGGCCCAATTGCGTGTGGTACGTCTCAAACATGCCATTTAAAATTAATTTATTGGTGTCCAATTAGTGCTGTTATTCTTGCAAAATTTGAACCAGTCCTCACTCTCCATCAGTGTGGATTATTGTCTACAAATGTTCTGTGGTGTTATCATCTTTTCTTGTCACCAATAACACCTTGTTTTGGATTGAAATGGGTTTACTAATACTTCCCCATTCAGATTACCCCATTGATTTCAGGTTTTCACTTTCAATCACCTTTTTACCCCTAATGTCTGAATTTAACTTTTACTTGTTATGGAACTTACATTGTGTGTGTGTGTATATATGTATATATTCAGTTGGTGAATGTCTGTTTTTTATTATTGGAATGTTTTTTTTCTTCTCTTGATTTAACTTCAAACTTGTCTTTCTGAAATCAGAAAATGGAGTGGCTGAGGATCCAGATGGCCAGTAGATGTTATGAGTAGTCTTGTCTAGAACACATCCATCTGTCTATATTGTCAATTTTTTTTAATGCAATTTAGAGTTCATATCCTCGGGATCACTAATGCATAATGTAAGTTAAGCCCCGCTGTTGTATCAGCATGCTTCACAGAAGTGTTTCATCAGGGCAGCCAAAAATGTTTGTGTTATGAAGTTAATTATATGAAGTTAGTTAAAAAACCTAGAAATACCATACACAAACATTTCTTCTAAGCACAGGTGTGTGAAAAATCTCTATGAACTTGACTTGGCCTTCTCTCTGGGGTTTGCATTTCATCTTTGCTATCAACCAATTTGTGAACTTTTTTTCCTACACTTTATACAGATTGCAACCAGAGGTTCCATTATGTTATCTGCACACTTGTGGTGTAATTTTTTTTTTGTGGCATGGAAATCAAGTTTGTTGAAAGTAAAAAAAAATCAGCAACAAAAGCAAGTGCAAAAACATTTGTCCATATACAGGCATGTTATCTATCTATTATATTAGCAATAAACAGGGACATTAGCTGCCTAGAAATCTAGCTACATATTTTAAGCGGTATAGTTTGCTCAAGTTCTTGCTTGGTTTAACAACCATGCGTTACACTTTTTAGCCAGTTTCTGTTTAGTTTATTATAATTTAGTTTAATATAATGCCAGTTAATTTACTCACAGACTTTATTTTGTGTGCTTGTCCAATAGGGGGCAGCCATTTCAAACATACAGATGCAGCCAGTATTAAGAGAATTGCTGAAATGTTCTTTCAGCTCGTCTGAGACGGACGACCTTTATATTACGCTATTTTACAAACCATCACCATTTGCAGTGGTAAATCTATGGTTTTTGTTCCCTGCTTTCTAAATTTGGGCCGTTCCAACTTGAAAATCATGTAATCAGTTTGGATAAAAACAAGGAGTTCTAAATCAGAAAATATTTCCTCATCTGAACATTGATACAATACCCACATTCAAAGGCATTCTATTACTGTTGTCATGTTGGAAGAAGGGGAGATCTTTGCCTGGCACGTATTAAAGGGGAAGTGCAGACATGAGCAGCTGCAACCTACCGCCTCTCCTTCAGCCCATACCCCGACAAGCGCGTGATGACGCTGCTCATGGCCGAGGCCTCACCAAACAGAGGGCTGGTGTATTTATAGTCCAGTGTGTCACGCCGCGGATGGGGGATTACCTTGGTTGTGGCAGACCAGCAGCACCGGGACTCCATTCAGAAAGGGGTGCTCACTAAGTAACAAACGGCAGAGCACACGCACACAACCTGCGCTTAGCCAGGACTTTCCACGCTTACACTGGTGCGGTATTTGTTCTCGCTGCCACCGCTGTGTGTGAATCTGCTAACGATGTGGAGATATCTGTTTGATGCCCACTATTCAGTCGTTCAGGAGGCTGCGTGCATTTCTGTTTTAGAGAAGACAGTCAACGAAACATTGTATCACCTAAATCTGAAACATTTTTATTGCGTGTCTTGGGCTGATGAGCATAAGAGAACAGTTATGTTTTTTTGCTTTTTGATGTGTGGTTTCAATTAAAACGTATGTGCATTCATGCATCCCTCGAGTGCGGAGTGTCAGATTGTCAATAATAGAGCTCTGTCTGCGGTGGTGGTCACCTCCAGCGTCAAACCACAGCTTAGTGAAGGGTGTTGACTGACTTGGTTAGCGAACTGTCCAGTTTTGGTAACCTGTAGTTTGCCCTAAGCAATTGGACACATGGGATTTAAGCATTGTAACCTGCTTAAACTGCTGCACAGTTATGCAGATGGAGTAACATCTGTGCTTTAGCTTTTCATTTCTGATTTGGCTAAGCCTAAATATAATTAATCATAACCAAAGGTCTCTATTGATCTTCAGTTGATTTTTATTTAATGCTTTGAGGCGTGGTCATTCATAACAGCGGCAAAAGTAGGTTGGGTAGTAATTGGTTGGGCGATCATTGTCATTTGTTCCTTTCCATTGCCACTGAGTGGTGGAATGCTTTGTAAGAGGAGTTGTAATAGTATGTAGGTACAGATAGCGTGACATGAGATTAGACTGCATTAGGACTTGCAGAAGGCTACAATTTCACAAAGGTAGACTGATGCTTTACCGTTGAGTCAGTACCAGATTGTTTTAGTTCAGACTGCTTTTGTGTTTGCCAGTATTGGCTAAATTACTCACTGTGTACTTTTGGTTGACAGTCTCCCTGTCCAGTTTTATTATCTACAATTTAGAGGCTTAGCAGTTGATTGTTAAGCCACAGTCAAAGAATTCCGGATTTAGCCTAGCAAGAGAATTTGTGGAGTGATTGAAGATGGATTATTTGCTATAATCTTCCTTTGTGTGTGCTGGGATTCATAAAGAAATATATACCCAGCGATTGATGATATTATCAGCATAGATTTTGGCAAGGTTATTACCCCGTGACAGTATTGGGCACTTGAACATTTAGGTCATGTGTTCAAGGAAGCCCAATTGACTGAGTTTGTGTCGATTTGAATATAGTTTGTGAATTGTTTGCGTTAAGATTTTCCTAACTTCTTCTATTTGCTTTGGCTGTTCACACATTGTGTCCACTGTCAAAGGGGATGTTCTACGGTAAATGTTAGATGGGAATAGACTTAGTGATCAGCCAGTTAAAACCACCGGTTGTTTTCTTTGCTACTGGCGTCCTTTCAAGTTACATTTTGAGGTGCTATGAATTAGTGGGCATGGGTCTACCACCCATTCTAAAGTTTTTCCGCATGTTCTTTTGTTTTTGTCTACAGATATTTAGAAAAGTATGAGAAAGTTCATCACTTTGGAGAGGATGATGAAGAGGTACAGCCTGGGAACCCGAAACCATCTCTTCCAATTGGTGCAATCCCCTGCTCTTACAACTACCAGCAACACACTGTATCAGGTAAAGCAGCATAACTAACTATAGTACATCTTCCCCAAGTAATCTTGTCCTGGGCTAGAAATGGATCATGTGTGTAAGAGAGCCTGCATAAAGAAAATAATTACTTGCAACAGTTTAAAAAATGTTCATCAGGTAGATGGTGCTTTTGCCAGATAGACCAGAGTTGTTTGAGCTGTTGCGTCTTTCTGTAACTTCTTTTGGCAACAGTTTCTGCCAGTCAGCAGAGCCTGATTTTACATGTAAGTATTTTGTGTTAATCCAAAGCTTGTTCTGTATAGGCTGGTGCCACGAACAAAGATTAAGCCTAGCCAAGGACAAAAAAAAAATCCAGATCCTTGGTGCTTTCAGCATGTTAATGAGTCTGTAGCATTTATTTTGCTGGTAGGCATCTAATGATACTTCTGTGATGTTTGTTTGCAGACACATCACAGGTCAGTGTCATTCCGGAATCAAACAAATGTCTGTATAATAAAAGCTAAATTCCTTTTTGATTGTTTAAGAAGTCATTGTTATTGTGTGTGTGATGTAAAGCAGTGAGATATGACGTTTTAAACTGTAGATTGTAGGAGGTTTTGAAATGATTGAAATGTCTTTCTGTTAGCGGGCAAACTTGGTTTAAGATTTAAGATTTTTGAGATTTTTTAATGAATGATTTGACTTTTTAACCCTGCCAACTTTGTGTTTGAGTTGACACTACAACTCCCGTGGAGAAATCATTGACTACCTCCAGCATTGATCTTCTTTGCTTCAACAGTCTTGTGTGTGCCTGAGCCATGCAGGTTCTTGTCTCATAGAACATGTTGGTTTCATACTTATCTGTTTGCAGGCTTGTTTGCCTGCTTGTTCTTTTTAGCCATAGTTTGTTGCTTGCATTACCGTTCAAAGGTTTGAAGTCACATAGAAATGTCTTTGTTTTTCTATGAAAACATACATAAAATGTATTTGATTAGGAAATATTGCGTAACTAATAGGAAATATAGTCCATGAATATTATTTCATTTTCTTGAGAGTATTACATTTTCCTTCAAACTTTGCTTGACGGGTGTTTCTTACTTACCCCACAGTCAAGCTCTGCAGTAGTGTTGAGATCCAGTGATGGTGCTGGCCACTCTATTATAGAAGGAATACTAGCTGACCGCTTTTTCCCTCTAATAGATCTTGCATAATCTGGAGCTGTGCTTTGGGTCATTGTCCTGTTGTAAAAGGAAATTGACTCTTATCATGCACCTGTCCACTGGTTATGGCAAAATAAGAATAGCCTATTCCTTTCACCCAATACGAATATCCTAATTTACCCCCACCAATGCACCCCCAGAACATCACATTGTAATCTGAACACTTAAAATCTAAGATCTGTTCATAAAATATTTTTTCTTCCTCTGTCTATTGTCTGTGTTATTTTGCTCATATTAATCTTTTCTTTTTTTGGGCCAGTCTGAAATTTGTTTTCAACTCTTGAAAGCCAGCGTCCCAGAATCACTTCACTGCTGATGCTGAGACTGGCGTTTTCTGGTTACGATTTTATAAAGATGCCAGTTAAGGACCTATGATGCGTCTGTTTCTCAAACTAAGCACTGATGTATTTGTCCTCTTGCCCAGTTTGGCACCGGGGCCTCCCACTCCTCTTTCTGTTATGGTTCTAGCCAGTTTGCACTTTTCTGTGAAAAGAGTAGCGCACAGCGTTATACAAGATATTCCTTTTGTTGGCAATTTTTCACAGAGAGTAGGCTTCATTTCTCAGAACGAGAATAGACTGAGTTTGTTTCTTTGAATCAAACCCACAATTGCTGATGCTACAGATTCTCAACTAGTCTAAAGATGGCCACAGTTATTGCTTCTTTAATCAGCACAGAAGTGTTTAGCTGTGTTAAGATAACTGCACAATGGTTTTCTAATAATCCATTATCTTTTTAAAATTAACTTGGATTAGCAAACACAACGTTAAATTGAAACTCAGGAGCGATGGTTACTGAAAATGGACTACTGTATGCTCATGTAGACGTTCCAGCCATTTACAACATTAACAGTGTCTATTTATGATTAATTTTTATGTCATTTTAATTTACAAAAAATTGCTGTATAAAGGAATAATGGATTTTATGAAACAATTTGGCAGCCCCTCTTCCATGTTCTGTTTAGTCCATCATAATTGGTGCTGCAAGCCTGTTACTACACTTGCCTTTGGGTTTTCTAAGAGGACCTCTGATAAGATAAAACAGTTGCTTGAACTGAGATTGGTGTTCTAGGTAACAGTAGGTGTGCCAGAATCCTATTTTATTCTGTTAAATGTTGTTTTTCAGGTCTTAAGGTGTTATATGTCCAACTTTACAATGCTGGATTTTGGCATGCCACGTTTATGCTACATTTGTGTATCCTCAAACAGATTTTCTGGCCAGAGCTTATCTTAGCCTCCTTCATGGCTGCTGAGTTAATTGTTTGAATAATCCTGCCTTGTTATTGGCACTTCTGTCTAATTCTGCCATGTCTGAAAGACCCCCTTCAGCAATGGTTAATCCGAACGATTGTCGTGTCCACAGGCAAGAAGCCAATTTGCAACAGTGTGTTGCCATGGTGCTTTATGATGTTGCATTACCACGGTGTTAAACGTGTGTTAGGTCGATTGGGTTCAGGAGTCCTGTCAGACGTGTAACATGCAGGACTGGCAGATATCAACTCTGTGAAGAGTTGGCTATTTATATCTTATTGACTGTGCTGTCATTTTCAAATAACTGAAAGACTATGTATGCATTGCCACCCTAGTAAAGTTGTGCCAAAAAAAACGTTTTGCTGACCTCACTCCTATATGCAACATTAATCTCAGCTCCTTGTTTTTTAAAGGTACTTTCATTATCTAGGTGTTTGTGTTGGCCTTTTTCCCCCCTTTTTCTGTCTAAGTCAACTATAATTTTTTTTCTTAAATGCAGCTCAAATGTATAAATAATAAATAATGTAGAAGTTGAAAATAAAGCAGATTTCTTTTTTCGTTATCCACAGACTATCTCCGACAAAGTTATGGGCTGTCCATGGAATTCAGTCCACCACGTGACTACAACAAACTGGTGCTTTCTCTCCTGTCGGGCCTGCCCAATGAGGTGGACTTTGCGATCAATGTTTGTACTCTCCTATCCAATGAGAGCAAACACTCCATGCAGCTGGAGAAGGACCCGAAGCTTGTCACCTTGCTGTTGGCCCACGCAGGGGTCTTTGATGACTGTACGTCTGCTACACCTTCTACTTTACTACTCTACACCTTTTACACTTACTGTAGCTTTTCTAGTGATCGTCTACTATGGGATTTTGGCATGTGATAATCCACTCCAGCATCTTCCCTGCAATCTGTTTTTTCTGAGCTCATGCCTTACCAACTGTGGCAGGGAGTCTTACAAAGTAGTACAGATGGTCCCAGCGCCTTCTGGGTTGGAAAGGGGGGCAGTTTGGTGATTGTTGTCAAGTTGTGGATCGTGGTCCTACCATGAAATTGTGACCGTTAACCTGACAGACCTTCTCTTAGGATTGTAACAAAAAATCACCACATCTTAGAGTGATGTTTTTTGTAGTATCTTTAGCTATTAGACTGAATTAATCACATTTTAGACTGCCTCATTGGTAAACCTCTTTATTTCCAGTGTCGAAAAGGATCTCTATCAGTTCAAAATACATCAAAATGTGAAATTTATATTATTTGTTTCCAAGGCACTAAATGTGCAGAACCTGCCATCTTGCAAATTGTGAAATTCAGTACTTTCTGTCTCAGAATTTATGAGTTCGAATGTGCTCTGTAACAGTGCTTATGTAACTTTCCAGCACTAGGCAGCTTCTCCTCTGTGTTTGGGATGGACTGGAAAGAGCAAACCTCCCGGGACTTCATGAAGGTAAATGTGACTAAAAGCTTTGTATGTTTACAAATTGTTTAGAATATAATACTAGCAGAACAAGTATTTTTGAATCTTTTTAATGTAGAAAACTACTGTTGTTGAAACGACTCTACCAAAAGTATAAAATTGGCACGGGTTTCAATAATAAAGGTATATGGTATTTTACCTGCTTTTAAATCATCAGCTGCTATTGCGGTTTTAGAATTTTTTTCTTCTAGATTATTACTTTGATGGAGGCCCCAAATTGTGCCTGCATACATATTCAAAGTTTTCTTTTTGCGTTTGAGACATATGCCAGCATTTGAGACATATTCAGGCAGTGAGTTGAACAGACAGCTAGATGATGTTAAGTGGCAGATTACTTTAGCTAAACAGAACATATTCTCATTAACTGAAGTCAAATCAAGCATACCTTATGGCAACAACCCAGACATGTTTTCCTTTAGAATTGTTTTTAAACCTAAATACATATGTAAGTACTTGTGTGAATCTAAAATGGTTATGTCTTTCAGGCTGCCTTAATGCTTAATCGCATATTGCATCCTTTCTCATGTTAAAAGTGACTAACATATTTGGCACAAAAGTTGCAGCAGGGAACAGGAGAGTGGAGACATAAATGTGCGCTATGCCGACATTGGGTTTAGATGAAAGTAATGGCGTTGTCACTAAAGGCGTTTGCACTGGTGGAACCCAACCTGTGATCTGTGAGGGCCCCTCAAGTGGACCCCACATTGTTAGGGTCACTTTATAATCTTTCATATTTATCGTTCTTCTGCTGCCATCTCTTGGGCCAAATTTGTAAAAGCAATTGACCCCATATCTTTAAAATGTCCTGCCTGACTTTTTCTGGTCAAGCAGATAAGTGTTGATGCCAATTTATTTCCGTATGAACAATATACACTGCTTAAAAGAATTAAGGAAACCCTGAGGTCATGTGGTGGGCTACAGTGAGCTCCTAGACCAGGGGTGGGCAAACTACGGCCTGAGGGCCAAATGCGGCCCGCGAGGCTGTCCCATCCGGCCCGCGGAATGTAATAAAATTGTTTTGAGGAATTAAAAAACAACTCACCAGCCCATTCTTATACATCATAGTCAGAATTTAAACTATTTACACATTATAAGGGATCTACTGTACATATGTAATGTAAGTTTTAACTTTTGCCCTTTTCTGGCCTCCAAATCAATTATGATTAACACATTACAAAAACAAATGTGGCCCTCCATTTCATTTCAAAATCCTGATGTGGTCCCCGAGCCAAAATATTTGCCCACCCCTGTCCTAGACAGTCTGCGGTGCTACTTAATACATAACAAATTAGAGGAAAATACGCCAGGAAAGATAAGAAGAGAGCAACTGTCTGTGGCCACCACTCGCAAAACAATTCCCCTTTTGGGTGTTGTCTTGCTATTGTGCCACCCGTGCACCTGTTGTCACTTTCATTTGCATCACAACAGGTGGCAGTGATTCACAATCCCAGATGTCTAAATGTCTTCGTTGCAATGATTGTGTTCCCTTAATTTTTTTTGGAGCAGTGTATATATTTTGGCTGTTTGTTGTTTGGGGTTGATTTATTGGGCGGACAGTTCTACAAACCCCTCCCTGATGTTGATGTGTCCAGACTAGCTACAAAGACTGCATTAAGCGAACCACCAGCTGTTTAGTGGTTGTGAATCCTGGCCTTCCTGTTTTTTGGGGGTCTTATTTGCCTTTCATCTTTTCTCACTGTCAGTATTTCAATGCTAATTGTGAATTGTATTCTGCAGTTCTGGAAGGATGTGGTAGAGGACTCCGAAGTAAGGGACCTCATCTGGGACAAGACTACCCAGACGCAAGGTAAGCAATTTAAAAATGAACATCACATTTTTTTTAAAATAGTTATATGTATTGCATGTCAAATATTTTTACGAATTGAAGAAGATATTGAAATGCATTTTTTCCCTTCAGTTCTTTCTGACTATAATGCAATTCCTCTACTTTGGTCCAAATTGCACCAAATAATGTTCCTCTTCATCTCCTCCTCTTAAAAATTGGATTTGTTTTGTGTGAACATGTTCATTGGTTAATACTTCTGTTTTTGACTATACCACTCGTTTTCCGAGGAACCCTCAGGAAAAGTCCGTCACTGTTCTCTCTCTGCGTTTCCGTGGCAGATGGTACGTTGAGAGGCGAGCACTGGGGCAGTCTTTTCCACCCACCACGCAACCTGGGCATCGGTGACGTTGAAGGTCAGCGGGTCCAGCAGGTGGGGGTCATCCTCAGAAACCTCTCCTTCGAGGAGGCCAACGGCAAACTGCTGGCGGCTAACCGGACCTGCCTGCGCTTCCTCTTGCTGTGCGCCCACTGCCACTTCATCTCCCTACGGCAGCTGGGACTGGACACGCTAGGCAACGTGGCTGGAGAGGTGTGTGATCTTACGTGTCGCGTCTGCTGGCGTGTTGTATGTTATTGTGTGGTATGTAAAGCTGACTTGATCGTTTTTCTTAAGAGAAATACACCGTTGGATGATGCGGTTCACACTGCCAAGTTACTGCTGTGGCTTTTGTGGTGTTGATTATGACCTACAATAAAACTTGATTTGTACGTGATACCGCTTCTCTCGCAACAGCTTCAGTTGGATCCAGTTGACTTTCGAACAACTCACTTAATGTTTCACACCATCACCAAATGCTTGATGTCAAGGGACAGGTTCCTGAAGATGAGGGGTGAGTGGCCTGCATATGATAGTGCCCGTACTGTCTGGATTTTATTTAGTTTGCCAATGCAATGTACCGCCATTTTAATGTGAACGCAACTGCAGTTCCGTGTCTTTGTACCAGCAGTAGTCAAAGTTCTTCTCAAGTCCTGATCGTCTGTTTGTCCTTGGTGGTTTTGTCAGCCATGGAGATCTTGGGCAATCTAAGTAAGGCAGAGGACAACAGCGTTCTGATCTGTGAGTATGTAGACCAGGAATCGTACCGGGAGGTGATCAGCCTGCTGTCGCTGCCCGACCTCATGCTCCTCATGTCCTCCCTGGAGGTCCTCTACCTGCTGGCCCAGCTGGGGGAGATCCCATGCAGCAAGATCGCCTCCATTGACAGGAGTATAGGTACGGAAATGCTACCATCAAACCAGCCCTAGCCAGGTGGGAAGGTTCCAGTGACCTAGTCACTAGCCAGGTGGGAAGGTTCCAGTGACCTAGTCACTAGCCAGGTGGGAAGGTTCCAGTGACCTAGTCACTAGCCAGGTGGGAAGGTTCCAGTGACCTAGTCACTAGCCAGGTGGGAAGGTTCCAGTGACCTAGTCACTAGCCAGGTGGGAAGGTTCCAGTGACCT
>JACXGK010000416.1:9112-52513 GCA_016801125.1 Novumbra hubbsi
GTTTGATTTAGTGGTATCAGACTGTTTCTTTTACTACGGTACGTGTTTACTGAATTAGGGAAAAGTTCCCCTGAGTTATGCACTAACGTTTGATTTAGTGGTATCAGACTGTTTCTTTTACTACGTGTTTACTGAATTAGGGAAAAGTTCCTCTCCACGTTTGGGAGAAGAGTGAGCAAGGCTGGGAGATAATGTTAATTTGCACATTAACGTTTGAACAACGTTACCATGGGAGTGAACGTAGTTGTCAGAGCGCTTGATAAAGTTTGACTTTATCTGACTGTTTTGTTGACATTCCCTTTAGCACATCTAGTGGATGCTAAACGCAAACCCAGTCAAACGTTTGACTGCAATATCTTATGCGCCTTATAATCTGGTGCGCCCTATATATGAAAATGTTTCTAAAATTGGTCATTCAATGAAGGTGCGCCTTATAATCTGGTGCGCTTTATAGTGCGGAAAATACGGTATGCTGTAGCGATGACGTCTCACACAGCTGAGGAGTTGTGCTCTGCAAAGATTTGTTTCTTGCACCTTTCATCCTGCCCAGGTACAGCAATACAATCTGGCCTCTTGACATGGTAGCAGCTTTTTTTTTAAAGCATTTTAACCATTTAAAAAGATTGGACCTTTTTAGCTTTGAGCCGCCTCAGATCATATACACTCAATAGATCACTAGCTTGAAAGTCTTGATCTTCGACTGACTCTCATTCAAAAGAATGAATCAAGGACTTGGCTTTGCTGGCATCTGTTTTGAGTGTATTCGGTCATCCTAAATACATAGTCCGTAATCTTGGAGTAATCTTTGATCCATCTCTCTCCTTCGAGCCCCACATCAAGTCTGTCACCAAGTCACCCTTCTTTCACCTCGGAAACATCTCCCTCCTCCCTCCATCCCTCACTGATCTGGTTGCCGAGACCCTAATACATGCATACATAGACTTCATACAATGGGGGATCAGGCTTTCAGTGCTGCTTCCCCTAAATTGTGGAACTCTCTCCCTTCAGCAACATGCAACTCAGACTCTATCAACCCTTTTAAAAACCGTCTCAAGACGGAGTTGTTCAGGCTAGCTTTTCCCATGGCATAGCCTGATAGTTGTATGTTCAGTGACCTTGGGTATCTTGAATCTCGCTTATAACATTTTATTTACTATTATTATTATCCCAAATCTTGGGCGATGTACTCAAGTTCCTCATACAAAGCCTGCTTCAGGTTCTTTAAGTGTGTCTGCTGATCCCTGTGTACCCCCATTAAAAGGCAGGGTCCAATGAGCACTGTTTGGTCCCTTAAGGAGTTTGGCGTTATATTATCCAGGAGTGTTTTCATCTGGGAGACCACCGTGTAGTTTGTAGGACATTGTTGAGGACGATTTCAGGAACGTTCTCAGCAATTTCACTGTACGTGTGCTTTGGACGTGGATTTCTTTTTAAGGGTATATTCTGTGTGGGGCCTATGCCAAGTTCGTGGTTTGTTCCCTGCACAACACAATTGACCATTTAGGACCTTCTCAAGAGTTTTACTGTACAAGTGATTAGGGCATTGCATGATATCCTAATGGATATTCTTTGAGGAAACTTTGTCCGGTTCTTGTTAGTTGCCAGCACATTGCTGCGGAGAACGTCACATACAAGTCACACACTTTTCAGGATGTTCTCAAAACTTTCTCAAAACCATGTGATGGTCCCAAGATACTGTTTTCGGAGGTATTTTTGTAAGTTGTAATTTTCCTGTAAGTTTCCGAAGGCGTCACTAAGGAGCACACCGGAGGAGCGGATGTGCTTGATTATAGGAGAAGGGAAGAGCACACTGGATGGGACTAACCTGTATTCTACTGCCTGCAGGAGCTCCACTACAGCCTCAGCTTGTGATGCCTTTCTCAACACACGAAAACACACAACCTCCTCCCACCATCTCATTTATTCAGCAGTAGCCTGCCTCACAGCCCGGTATTTAGCTGCAGCGGGTTGCCGTGGTTTTATTTAAGTAAAGTAGTGCAATCTAGTGGCTCAAAGACACCCCACCCACATCCTATATATGTGCCCAGAGGGTAGAGTGTGACAATCGGTTTCAATTAGTGGGGGAATTAGTGGACATTATTAAGTTGTAATATGAAAATAATAAATGTAAATATGTTTCCCCCCCTCTCTCTGCATCCTGTTTAGAATGTAAACATCCACGTCACCTATCCTGATGGGAAAAAGGCAAGGAACACAAATTAAATGAGAAATGGCAATTGTAAAATCCCACATAACGTTGTTACGGAAGTAATTAAAGGTGCACAGCGGTCACATCATCATCTCAATACAAAAGGTCCTTTTAGCCTGTACTCATCTGGCACGATGCAAACATGTTACTTGTCTTACAACTACTTTACTATCAGAACATCAAACCTATTGAAAACCTGTGATTTTGATTGAAGAAGGCAGTCCGTAATCGCAGACTGTGGGATCTGAAAACTTTTGGTGTCCTCAATTTCAAAACCAAAAATGGTCGGAGAGGTTCAACGTTACTAACCTTGCAAAGGTAGGGTGCAAAAACGACGGAACAGTAGTTTAAATCATTAACCTTTGGTGACATTTTTTGAACTGTTTAATTTTAGTTGATTCCCTTCTGATCAGTAATGAAGAATAATATGGGCAATTGAACGGTCTGCCCGATGACTATATTGGTGTTTTCCATTTGGGGAGGGTTTTTGAGCTAACAGCTAAGTTCATGATTGGCTTTTAGGTCATAATATCAGTCATTAGGAAATTATATTTATATTTCTTTTTAGAGCAACTATGGCAGAATTGTGAAAATGTAGAGGTTCAAGTACCCCGAGAATATAGGCCTATCCACTTTCACAAAAAGTATGTACCTTCACACAAGCACAGGCACATTACTTTAAGTTTTTGAGGATCTTTAAAATGTCACAAAATAATTTAAAATAATTTTTAGTTGTTTTTGAATATGCTTCCCTCTGCTGGGTGAATGCAACTACAGCTGTATCATGAGAATAAAGAAATGTAACGCTTTATCTATTCTGTCCCACGGTTCTTTCTCCAACGCTCTCTTGCTCTCACACACACTTGTACATATGGCTATTGTAATAACTTGGTAGCACTTTATAATAACTACATAGAATAGATTTGTAAGGACTAGTAAATTGATTATTTGTCATTTATTAACATTACTCAGTGAGAATATGTGAAAAGTATTTATTTACCATTCAGTAATCAGCAGTTAAGTATTTTTGTATGGCCTTGTCAAATTTGTAGGCAATTCTTAATTTATAAATATTCACAGACTGAGAATATTGCCAACATTCCAGCACTACCCTGATGCTTGTTATCCACAGCTTGCAGTCAAAACAATGACTCACACAGACAGGAAACACCTTTTACTGGAAGCCCACAGCTCTAATTAAGTGCTAATTAACCATTCAGGTAAGCAACTAACAATTCAGCACAACAGTAAGTGTTTGGAGATAATAGACAGGTAAGGATTAAGGAAACGTTGAGGTGGGTTCTTGACATCAGAGCACCTACATGCTATTGGTTTGTGGGTTGGTTTGCCCTAACCTGCCCTAGTGGCTGGTTTCACGCTTAGGCTGTTTTACCATGGCCAGTGATAACACCATACATTTGGTCCTTTGGGAGAACTCTTCACACAGGCTATGTGCAATTCCATACACCTATAACAACTGCATCGTGGACAAGAATACTTCTCCACTAATTCAGTTGTCCAGAAGGGGTTTGGTTCCTCTTCTTTCCCTTTTTGGCGTTACATTTCATTTACACAATCTGTATAAATGTCCAAGACACATATTTGTGTATCTATTCCCATTAACAGGTATATAAACTATTTGTACGTGAGCATTTTGGGGATCTTGTATGTCAGCTGAAAAAACATGGGACCAACACCACATGTTGTGTTTCTCTTTTTCTTCAGTGTGTTTGGGTATGGTTTTTGTATTGGTGGTGTATTATGTAAATGCCAGCACTGGAGAGTATGATTCTAGAAAAGGTCTGCTATCCTTAATGAAAAACATGTTTGCCCCGCCATAACACCAAGACTCATTTCACCAATCGCCTATGTTGAGTGCCCCCGCCAGGGAGAGGTTACTAGCTACTTCGCAAAACCCTGGCCCTACGGGGACCTGTTGAGCCTTACAGTGGTTCCCTGGGCTGATGGTAAGAGGCGGATCTCATCCATACACACTCCATCGACTAGGGGTGAAAAGGCTAAGACTCAAAGGGGTTAGAGAAGGCAGGCTTGAAGAACCGAATCCTAAGCTTACCTCTAGATTACTGTCTGAACAGCCACCTGCTATCCTCATACCAATAGACAATGCAGATCTCCGTCTAACTCTCCCTCATATAAAGTCAGAGTCTCTACCGGTGCACCTGTACCCACACTCTCCGCTCAGACATAAATGGACACCTGAGCAGGCCAGTGATGATGGAGGAGTTTTGACACTCAACGGGCTCCAGGCTTAGGGTTACATACGGTACAGGGTGTGTCACTCTCAGGACCAGCCCAGAGCACACGGAAACCGAGGGAGACGTGGTCTCTAGTCCTTACAGTTAACTGGCCAGCTAACAGTCGGTTAGTCCATAAAGACTCTAGATAACTTTGATGTTCTCAGAAAAGTCTGAATATTACCCAGAAAGGTTTCACTATCCCGAATAATGTTTATTTAGTGAATAAATAGGATCCTACAATGGATTTAATAAACTAACAATTTGGCAAGAATTTTGTGCAAAAAGAATGAGACACTAAAGAAACATTAACAAAAGGAAGAAGTAATTTAACAATAAAAAGTGTCATCCCTCCGTACTTGTACGTGAGAATTTAAAAGGTTAAATAACACATTCTTATCTTGGTGAAATGCATAGGAGTTCATGTATTTCGAGACTACTTTATATGTCAGCCTACATTACTAAAACTAATGGCTGTACAATAAATATAAGCTACATAAGATTTAACCTATCATGACTGCTGATTCAGCCAGTAGCACACATCTTGTATCTTAGCGCTGGCTTGCATCCGAAGCTAAGTAATGCCTGCCTCTAGAATTGTCGATCTACAGTCAGCAAGATTGACTTTATCTCATTACACGCTGCCTTTTAGGTGCTTCACTTATTGGCTCTGCTGTCAGTGTCACTGGTCCATTCAAACATCGCTGTCTGCTATTGTCCCCCAGGTACCCTTGGAGACTTCCTCAATGATATCCCCCGATTAATGGCGATAAGGGAAATTACAGACCATGGTGAAACAATTGCAAATGGTGGCTCACTCATGACCGGGTGATTTCAGAGAAATAATGAGTTGCACTACAAAATGAGTAACACTGCCTCCTAGTAATAGTCAACAGTTTCTAATTTCAATCAATATTTTTACAGTGTTAATAGACAATCAATCCTGAAATAGAAATGATGGTATAAAGCCATGAGCACCACAGTACGAATCAACACAATCATGGTGTATAAATGAATGTACATTTAGCATGTGTACATCTTTATTAATGCACACACATTGTAGCATTAGACGTAGAGCAACGTTTTAATCCTTTTTACAGGCAACACATTTGTCCGCATAAGAATTCTACTGTGACTGATGTAGTGTCAGTTTGTACTTGTACATTCTTCATGTCTTCTATTTTAAAATGCAGGAGCAAACGTCTTTATTGCTGGGAAAACCTGCACCAATGTTCAACAATGTGAATGTTCCAAAGCATTACATTCTCCCACTAGAGAGCTGTATTCCAAAGTGACTGGTCAAGTATAACACACAAGATTCTATTTATATTTTTTATACTAGTTTCTATTTACTTAAATATTATATAACTAAATATTATATACTTAATGTTTCAATAATTACTAGTTGCTATAATTTTTTTGAACTGTAAGAGTTTTTAATGAACTATCAAACATTTTTATTACTTTTTCATGATATCAGGTAAAAAATAGTAACAAACTATGATAACGGACTAGTTGTTAAAATAGGACAATATATTGAACAGAGACTAGTAACTGGGGGATGTCTGTGAAATACTAGATATTGGGTTATGAACATATCTATTACTTTGGTATAGTGACTGGTAAGAATTAGAATTTCCAAATAGTAAGCCACAGTAACTGATATCTTAACTTTAGAGCTGATCAGGTCAATGATGAAAATGTAACATATAAATATGAATACAGGTTAAAACATCTTGGCCAGCTCCGTCATTTTGCATCAGTGTTTCTCACGTTTCTGTTTGATTCCCATATAGTGCGTTTGGAAGAAACAACGCCTAGCATCTTCCGCCTTTACTGTGGTTGGATGTAGTAATGGTAAAGATGACTGTACTGACTTGTGATCCAGGTGTTCAGACATTTCTCAGCACCAACAAGTCTGTCTGGCGGCTGTCTGAGGGCGTGCCCTGTGGGCTGCTGTCACGGTCAGGCTGTGTTCAAGTGGCCACTACTATACACCCTACATTTGGTTCTTTGGCAGAACTCTTGAGTTACAGGCAATGCTATGCAACATCGACAACACAACTGTGTATGAGAATACTCCTCTGCTGATTCAGTTGTCCGAGCTCACTTCGGAGGGGTTCAGTGACTCTTCTTTCTAAAGAAACAGAAAGACAGGCTCATTAGTAGAAAATATTGACATCGGTTGGAAATATATTTATTGTCCACTAGATGACAGTGACGTGACAGGCTTAAGCACAGGGCAGCCACGTCACATATCTCATATCGGAATGCAGCTTATTCTCTATTCTTTAGTGTACAGCTTATTGAACGGATGGACGTGAAAAGAGCTGTCCGTGTGAAACAGAAACACAAGAAAACAAGCCAAGGAACAAAAGAGGATGCTCAAGACTTGCAACCTCTCTCTCCTTCCACAGAGCATAGCCTGGGGAGCCCCTCCGAGATACATTCAAATGTGCTGGTGTCAAAACTGCACGTAACACTAGATATCGTCGAGCTTTATTTGTGTACCTCACTCCGTGCTCATTGTTTTACAGCATTGTCGAGGAGGCAGCACATGTTTTGTGAAGTGTGGGATCACTCTCCTCAGGCGGGGTCAGGCAGACTGTCAGTATAGGAAACTTAGACACAGGTTACACTGGTGCTGTGACCCAGACCGGCCGTTGGGCTCGGTTCAGTGGCCAGGGATGCTGGTGGCGTAGCGAGGTTAGAAGGGGGGAGGGCAACCAGGTAAAGAACATACAGTAAACTCCACATCTAGCATGAAATGTCATCAAGGGCGCATGTCCTTTTAGTACCTTATTGTATTGTTTCTTTGCTAAAACGTTGTCAAGTGAAAACATGATTGTCAATTGAGGTTTTCCAAGACACCTTAAGAGGTACGCACTTGCGCTCCGGATATAAGCGCGTCCGCTGAATGATTCCAATTTAAATGTCAAGGAGGGTTTTCAAGTGTGTCAAAAAGCCAAGGGTCACTGATCACCATGCCCATTGGGAGACAGGCCAACTATCCACGGAGGAAGGTGGATTTTGACAAGATCAACGCTCACTAACAGGACTTAACAAATATTTGAGTGAATTAAAAGCGCTCGGAACATAACCATTTTACATGCCTTAATACATAGACCCGGATAAATAAGACGTTCTGTAAGACAAAGCTCCTAGCCCTTCTTATCTAGAGACGCTTTAAGGTATGAGCCCCAAGTCATTCTATTCACAACCTCCATCTGTTGATGAATCCACGTGAGGTATTGGGTGATGCGTGTGTACACTCCGGGCGTGTTTATTTCAGCGCAGCCCTGGCCCCAGCTAGTAGCGCCCACCAGCTTCCACACGGATGACTGCATGCAGGCGAGAGGGCCCCCGCTGTCCCCCTGGCAACCGTAAACACAGCCAGGATTCAACACACTGCTACACAGAAGAACTGGCATCGGGAAAATGCACTTCTAGCATTCTGACGGTTTAACAGCCACGCAATGTGTACTATTGATTTTTAATTGACACGTGTACTCAAAACATTTGAAAAGTCACAATTTACATGGCCATCTGATTACCTGACAGGTGTCCGTTCCTCCCTCCATGTAGCCTGCACATATCATCCCAGCGGTGATGTAACCCTGGTAGGCCTCTGGTGCACTGCAGGCCTTAGTGGAGATGAGGGGGACCCGGGCGGAGAGCAGCGAATCACTAGCATTTCCTGGGCCAAAGAGAAGACTCCGCTCAGTCAGAGAGTATACATTGACTTAAGAGAAACATTTTAGACGGCTACGACTCCTCGATTAACTCTACTAGCCCGTAATGACTCTACTGACTCTTCGACATGTCACATGCCTGAGAGACAGAACTCACCCCCCTCTGAAGTGGCCCCCCAGCCTGAGATCCAGCACATGGTCCCCACCTCAAAGTCCTCCCCAAAGTTAGGTAGGCAGATGGGCTCCACTAGACCTGGAGTACGAATGGAGGATGGGTCAGCCACTTCCCAAAAGGGTTTTAGTTTGTAAAGTCTAAGTCATATTTCACTTTGAATTCCGATCCCTCGCCGGGATCAGCCGGAGTGAGGTAAACAGGGAACATCAAACATATGTGGACTTATAGCAGTAATAGCTGACAGCAGAAACGTCGAGAGGGAACGTCACTCAAGGTGGAATGTTAAGCTAGCATTGTAGCAGGTAG
Source organism: Novumbra hubbsi (assembly GCA_016801125.1). NCBI lineage: Eukaryota > Metazoa > Chordata > Actinopteri > Esociformes > Umbridae > Novumbra > Novumbra hubbsi. Next base: position 17,750 of record JACXGK010000416.1, read on the forward strand.
GAGAGGATGGTTGAAAGACCTCAGGAAAATGGCTTGAATTTCTTCTTGAAGATAAAAGGAAGCCTGAGACGAATGTTAAGGCGATCGGGGGGTTTCGATGTACTTGAAGTTGTTTTTAGGTTGTGCTTGCTTCTATACACCGTTAAGAAGAAAGACCAACCTAAATGGAACTGAAAGAGAAGCAACCAGGTGATCAGCTTCATCTTTTCCTATCATAACCACTCACGTTAATATTTAAAGACACCTGGTCAACCAAGGTCCATCTGATTTTGTCGCTGATCTAAACAATCCTGCTGTCATTGGTCACAGCCCTCCTGTCCCCGCTTGCAGTTTCTGCTGACCTGTTCTGAACCTTTGAATATCTTGGGAAATGGCCTTACCTGAAAGGTCATGCACACATAGAATTAGCTACATTCCATAGCCTGGTTCTTGAGAAGGCTTCTTCCTTGGTTCCAGACGTTTTAGGGAGCGTTTCCTTTCCACTATACTTCAACATAGTATTGCATACTCTGTGGGGTTTTAGGCTAGTTATCTGTATAAACACTTACTGAAACCTGTTGATGTAAGAAGTGCTTTGATTGATTTATTGATCTCCTACCGTTGAAAGTGAGGGGCTCGACCAGCTTCAGAAGAGCGATGTCATAGTCCAGGGCCTTCGGTCGATAGAGGCCATGATATATAATTTTCTTGACTACCAGAGCCTGCGCATCATTTACCGGCTGCTTTATCAGTCCTACATGCACGGACCAAAGTGGGGGGAACGGCAACCTGAGGACGAGGAAACAAACCAAGTTTTATGTGTGGGATCCTGTCTTTATTTAATTTTTTTGCGGGTCCAGGTATTTTTAGCAGCATGTTCTACCGACTGAACTACATGGGTTCTGTTGCGGTAAATTTGAAACTTACGCTTTTCTAGGTTCGCAGGGTAAAGTCAACTTAATTCTAATTTACTCCAAGCAGTTCTAGAAAACCAGAAACTTTCGTTCAAATTACTTTTAATGTGAGCGCATAACGGTTTCAAACGGAGGTACAGCCTGAAGAAGTTCTCCCAAGAAAAGACACACGTAAAGTTATTTGGCACAGAGCCGGCCCTCAACTTGTGTTAACCAATTACAGGTAATATTTTGATAAACTTACAGAACAGAGATTCTCAAGTGTCTCTTAATGCCACGTACTCACTAAAAAAGAATGGTTGTAAGGACATGTAATTGATATCCAAATTAGATGAGGTCATGACATGTAATTGATAGACAAAAATACATGAACTAACCGATATGTTTACAAAATATATATAGGCATACAAAAATTATGCAAATAAATATATTTATGCATTTATCAACAGGGCATATAGATAGGCATAATACAAATTGTCCTCTACAGTTCCATTAGGGTTAATGTTTTGAGTTGAGTGTTAGACATAGGTTAAGTTTAGGCACAAGGTAATAGTTGCAGTTAGTGTTAGGACAAGGGTTATGTTTAAGGATTGGGTTTTGCAAATGGAAAAACAACCAAAGTTCTCTTTCAACTCACTCATACACGCAGTGTGCAGCTGTCAGTATCCAGTGAGCTGCTACGACGGAGCCTCCACACAGGTGTTCCCTCTGGAAGTGCAGGCTGACCTGCCAGGGGAACTGACCTAAAGCGGACACATTACCCCCAACGATACGACTGCTAAACTGGGGCCTGGAGCCGCACTCTGCAGATACATCAAAAAAATAATATGCATTTGATATTGCTATAACCACCCCCAAAATAATCTCATTTTGGTGAAGCTATGTAGTTTCCCACTTTCCTTAAATTCCCTCACCCAGGCATTTAATTGTGGTCACCATCCCTGAGATGCACTGAGTCTTCCTAGGGAAGAAAAAAAAGAGAGAATGAAACAAACGGGGCCCCCTGCAGGCTCGTATAAATTGTAACGTATATATCTTGGTTGGTATGGTGACAGTGGGCTACCTGACACTGGTGGCGTTGTGGATCTTGATGGCCTGTTGTTCCGATTGGTTCTGGTGGATTGACACCAGGTTCTTCTGGAAGTCATTCTCTATTGAGGAGAGGGAGATGGAGCTGGACTCCACAAAGCTGAAGGGTGAATCAAATAAATCATATCAAAATAGATTGTAGTCATTGGATACACCCATCTAACAGGGCTCAAAAGGCCGGTAGCATACAACATTCAATGTTCCCTATATGTACCTGGAGTAACCTAACTGATGGCAGGCGGAGAAGCCCAGAGCGTGGTTCCAGTCTTCAGAGCAGACTGTCCTCCACACTCCTTCACTGAACACCTGGAGCACTGAGCTCTTCCCGCTCAGGCGCACTGTGGAGACAGGCAGGATGAGATGACCGACGCAGAGACACAGGAGGAGGGAGTGAGGAATTTAGGCTTTAAATGTATGTAGAGCGCCCTTGTCTGAATCAGCCAGTGTCTACTCATGAAGTATGCTAGCGCGCTCTGCTCACCACAGCTAAGTTCGTCCTCCCCCTCCTCACAGTCCACCACCCCGTCACACTGCGCTAGGCCACTGATGCAGGTCCATGACCTATCGCAGCGAAACTTTCCCATGCAGCTTAGGCCCACTGTGGAGACAGAAAACACCCCTTAAACTCTGAGTGGTTTGTTGTAAAGTGACACCTGATATCAACCCTTTGTTTACTGTGCAACATGGGTTCCGTGTCTAGACTGACTTTCTGGCAGGTCCTGAATTGTAGAATTGGAAGTTGCGCATTAAGCGTGTAAAGAGGTGGTGGTATTTGTTGTACATTTTCGACGTACAATACTGCTTACCTCCCAGCCCAATGCCCAGTGTGAGAATGACCACGACTAGAATCGACCCTCCAATCAACAGCTCCGTCCTGCGAGCCATCAACCAGCCATGCCATGTTTCCTCCTCAGGGGGAACATCCTCTGTCAAAAAATGGAGGCAAAGAATGTCAAAGAAAATGCTTGCTCTCTTCCATATTTGCAAATGTTCATACAAACATACACATTGTACACAAAACTGTTATGATTGTAGCCTTGGTTCCCAGAGGGAGAGAACAAGAAACATCCCATCTAGGGAAGCGAGCAAACGCACTGTACATACATTACTTCCATCCCAAAATGTTGAAACTATTGATTTTCAAACACTGAATAATTGATCAAAGGTACAACCTGTATGCACATACTCTATACTTGGGACATTTCCCAGAATAAATGAATATAAAAAGACTCCTGGCCACCGATAAAATGTTTGGTGGAAATGTAATTGGCTGTTGTTGGCTGTAAAGATCCAGTAGACCTATCCTGTTATGTGACTGAATATATTTTCTTTAAACGGTGCTGCATAGAATTAGACTTTGTGCAATTCAAACATTCTGTAGCTGAAATTCTACATGACAATTACAATTTAATAAAAATGTGGAAAAATGGGAGTGGAAGGGGCATTGCATCGACATCTGGGGACCAGCGCCGGTCAGTGGAGGAAAGCTTGCTGGCCACAGCATCATTGCATTGATTCTTCTTTCTTAGAACCAGAGTTATAAGACTTATCCAGTATATAAGTCCAGCTGGCACATATACTGCTTTCTACGTAATACTTAGAATTTCAACCCTAAAAAGTGAAACAATAACTTTGGAAGAGTTTGAACTACCAGCTGATGTGATAATAATGAAAGGTACAACTGTCAGGAACATGTGTTTGTCATCCTCTACCCCCCTCTATTATGCACACAAGCAGTGAACAACACATTGAAAGGGATTGTGGCGGAAATATCTCAGTGATAAGCTTCTTTTATACATTAAATTACAACTTGATGATCCTTGAAGTTTTCATGAATTTTCCATTTCCATTTTGATGCATTTCAGTCAACATATATTATAGACCCTAAAATCTCTGGATATTTTGGTATTTGGATAATGACTGAATGCGAAGCCTAAGTGTTTTAATAATACTATATATTTAAATAATAATCTACTAAAATAAAATCAATGGTACATTATTTATAAAAGTGGTCCAGAGTGGAAAAAGCCACGCCTTGCCAGTTCTTGGCACAAACATGTTTGAGATCCTCCCTTCTCAAGAGACCAGAGAGTGTAATGCTAAAGGTGTACCGGTCTCTTACCATTCATGACAGGCTGGACCTTAGTTATTGGCATAACTGGACTTGGTGGGTCCGGAGCTTTGGGATCCTTTGTGGCGTCCTGAATATGAGCAGATTCTTCAGGGTTTACAGTGTTGGGTAAAGGGGTGTCACTGGGGCTGTCATTCAATGTGGTGCGAACATATGGAGGATCCTCATTAGACACATTCATCACGTCTATCCTGCCAGTGTCTGTCTGCTCAGCCTCCGTGGTCTCAATGACCTAAGGAATGAAATGGATATTGACCCGACATTTATAGAACCAAAGTTAACAGCATCTTACCAGTAGATCTTTATTATAACATATGTCATATATTCTGCACCAGTTGGTTGACTATTCAGTACACTAAGCGTAGACACAGGTTGGAAGGATGTGTTCTTACCGTGTTAATGGCTGTGCTTTCCTCCACAGCAGATGCTGGCTCTTCAGTGTTCTCCTGGTCCGCCATGTCTCCCCTTACACGTTGTAATCTATATCATAACTCTTTCCATTTCAGTGTTGCTTACAGCAATGATTCACAACACAGAATGAAAGATAATGCGAAAAGTTGAGAGCATCAATTACAAGATGTGAAAGTGAAGAAAAAGATAACAAGGCTAAGGACCTAAGAGGCAGGGAAGGAAGACAAACCGATCTGCAGATTGCCTCTAAAACGACAGCAGATTGCCTCTAAAACGACTGCCTGACGAGCCACCATTCTTGGCAACCTAGATATCACTTGATGCTTGTATTAATACCTGGAGTTTTTTCAGTCCCCAGCATTTCGTCTTTAACTTCCAGATCTCCCTCTAACTCTCCCTCATATAAAGTCAGAGTCTCTACCGGTGCACCTGTACCCACACTCTCCGCTCAGGCATAAATGGACACCTGAGCAGGCCAGTGCTGATGGAAGAGTTTTGCCACTCAACGGGGGGGATCAAATGACCCCACACGTTCTCCTCCAGGCTTAGGGTTACATACGGTACAGGGTGTGTGTCGCTCTCAGGACGAAAAAATAGGGAGACGTGGTCACTAGTCCTCACTAGTCCCAGCTGACCGTCTGTTTATCCATAGAGACTCTAAATCACTTTGATGTTTCCAGAAAAGTCATAATGAAAAAGGGGCTTCATTGTTACGCGTAATGTTTCTTTAAGTCAAGACGAATGTCTTACACTGGCTTTAATCATTGGACATTTGATTAGACGTGTAGTAAAATAAGACTTACAGACAACAACAAAACATTTAAAAGGCAAATATAATATGGCAATAAAGAATTAAGTGAACCTAGGCTAATTTAAGTATTCTTTTGTAATTGTCATTTTATACTGTAGTGTTATTTTACTCTCATATGGGAGGAACATAGAGAGGTCTGAGCTGACGGGAGATTCTGGGTGGTGAATCTATCTCTCCTCGCTGCTTGTATTTGGCAAGCACATAGAAGGACTGTGTGTACAACCGGCCTGTGGTTAAAGATGTGTATTTGGATATTGTTTATAAAAATATTTGATCTAAAACAAAAGCTAAAATGAGTGTTTATATGTATTTGTATGATTATCACATACATGTCCAAGGCATTCAATTCAAACATATGCATTGTTTTAAGAAACATTATGCACAGATAATTCTATTATGTGAAATGTTGTTTGATCAATCAATCAAATTTTTTACAAATCCATTTTAACATTAGCAGAAGTCACAAAGTGATTTTACTAAATGTCAAGCCTGAAAACCCAAAGAGCAAGCAACAACAGAATTAAAGCACAGTAGCTAGGAAAAACTCCATAAAGGTGATGAAATTCAGAAAAAAACTAGAGAGGAACCAGGCTCAGAGGGGTGACTAGTCCTAGTCTGGCTGTGCTGGGTGAACATTTTAATAGGTATAATTATTAATAAATGCATGTGGGCTGTGTCCTGGGTCTATAAAACCTAATCCAGGTCAAAAGCATGACCAGATGGACAAGGACAGGGACACAGTATCATGCCTTTTTGTTCACCCTTACACGCCTGGACCAGAACACACTTAATTATAGACCGTGCTGAAGAGACAAGTCTTTAGTAGGCACTTGAAATTTTGCACTGGGTCTGCCATTACTAACCGTAATTGGCAGATAATTCCGCAGTAAAGGTACTCGATGAAGGAAAGCCCTGCCTCTGGCTGTTTGTTTACAAATTCCTAGTCAGGTAAACAGGCTAATTCTAGCAGCCAGATTCAGATTCTAGCAGCTGTAATTTAAGTTTATTTATGTTTTTGTCAGAGTTGCAGTGCAGTAATCTAATCTAGAAGTAACAAAGCCATGGATAAATGTTTCTGCATCACTGTGTGTCATCAGCATAACCACAATTTACACTGTGGTTCTGGATGACATTACCCAGAGGCAGCATAAATATATAAAAACAATGATGGTCCCAAAACAAAGCCCTGAGGAACACCAAAACATGTATTTTCAGAGTACACAGTGGTTGGATATTCCAGGATTATGGGGAAACATTAATAGGTCCAAAATATGTATTTGTCATAAAAAGACTAAGTCTAAGGTATGATTGAGGCAGTGCGAGGCATTGCAAGGCAGAAGGAGAGTTGTATCTTTCCCAAGATTATTTGATTTGACAATAATTGTAATTGAGAAGATTCAAAAACATTTTCAAACATTTGGAAAAATGTAGACGTCACTTGTTCGATTATTTTGTGCTTTGCTTATTTGCTATCCAAAATATAGAGGGGAAGTATTCATTTATATTTTATTGTTGGAAAAATGTTCCATAGTCTACTGATGAATATCGCTGCTTATGAGTTGGTAGCAACAACCATTTGGTCATGGTGACTGTATATATGACAACTGTGTCTGAGTGGAAACCGGTGATGGCAAGTTCCCCTGGCTTTCCCCTTTTGAAAGATGACCACACATTTTGATATTTACAAACGTCTTAATGTTGCCTTTTTTTAGGACACCCCACCTCAGCAAAAAGACAGCAGTTGACGCATTCTGGTAATGAAATTAGCATAATGGCTAAGGGTTGGTTCTCAAGAATCTGGTTTGCAAGATTCTGCTGACCACAATAAAAGAAAATGGTGTGGCTCGCAAACAAGACGAAAAACTGGCAACAGATAATGGTAAAATTATATTTACAATATAAAAAACATTCATACATTTATTATGACTCCCAATCCCAAACAGATACATGATCCAAATTGCATTTTCAAATACTTATTTTCAGAAACATAGCAATTTAATTTGAATCACTGGAATTAACTAATGAATAACTGTACTTAAAGTGTTTACAGGGTAACTACAAGGTGATTGCTTATTCAGCCAGTTGCACAGCACACTGCATTCCTCTGCTGGCTTTCCTCAGAAGTTAAGTAGGGTCCGTTCTGATTTGTCCCTGGAGAGGAAACTACATGCTACTGAAAGTAGTGTTTGAGGGCCAGTAGGGGGCACTTTTCCCTACATAAATCTAAGACTATGTATACATTATTTTACACACATAGTTACATAGTAATACTTATGTTGGTACTACAATTAGACTGTGGTAGGTAATTGGAGGAACTAAATATAAAATGTCATCAATTTTTGAATCATTTCAAAGTATATTTCCAAATAATTTCCAATAAAAAAAATGAATCTGAATTATTGTTTTGTTTTGAAAAGTAACTGAAATGACCAGAACATTCCACTATTCTCATGTACAATACATAGATGTATTACATAGATGGATATACCTGCATATGTAGCTTACAAACATGGTACTGTCCAGTATAGTCATATTATAAATTACATAAATAACACAAAAAGTCAAAAGTGCAATGATCACATCCTCATCCATCAGTCTGACTCCTACGACTTCAGTATCAGTACAATGATATTTTAGTTCACAAATGTAGGAGTATGATATCCGTTCAACATGTTTTCATGAATCCAATCCAGTTGGGTGCACATACATTTAGCTTTGTAAACAGAATACCAGTAACCTCAATTAGGCTACAAATATGCCAATGCGTATAAATCCCCCGCTGAACTTTTTCCACATGTACTTTCAAGTGCATGTATTTCCGCCACGCTGTAGAAAAAGAATGCATGCCCTCCCATTTAAATGACTAAAACCAAGAAGAGTTTAGGTGATTCGCCAAATCCACCTCACAATTGGAGTTGTCACACAAGGTTTTCGGAGAGTCACTGGTTGTAAATGTTCCTGAGGCTGGCTTAAGGAGCTCTGCGTGGGAGGAAGTGTGTGCAGGGCTGGTGTCTCCCCACGCCAGTCCCCCTCTTGGCCTCTCCTTTGTGGGACAGGGCCAGGAAGATGCCTGGATGAGGCAGGGATGAGAAGGTGGTATAGTGGTTCTCTTCCAGTCTCTCCTTGAACAGACAGTCGGGCGAAAACTGTCCCTGCGGGTGACACGGTCGGGAAACGCAGAAGTGATCTACAGCTCAGTAATAACAGTCCCATCGAAGTGGTGTTAGATGCTGTGAACTGCACTCACCGCTCCATGTGCCAAGCCCGCGCGGCTCATACAGAGGTATAAGCCACTCTTCAACCCCTTGATCCCCACAACACCGCGCTTCATCGCAAACAACTTCAGGAGGCCTGTAGCAAAGGACATTGAGATACGGATTGGGGAAAATAAGTGACAACACACACAAGTATGCTGTTGCATGGAGGGACCCTGGGTTATTTATTATTTCAGATCTTCTTTTGTTTTTGTGAATTGCACAAATAACCTGACCCTGATATGACAACAGATTTTTATTTTTTCAAGTAAGGGATGTCCGCCGAACATACTATGCTCATCTGGTTCATGCACTCCTCCTATAGTGCCATTCGACAGGATCTGGAGATGGTATCCAATCCCAACTTGGCAGTAGAGCAGCTGTTGTTTGACCGGTCCTCTGATTGGATGAGGTGGTGGCACACCTGCAGTGGAGACAGACGACGAGTGATGAAGTGTGAGAGAGATAGGGTGTTGAGAGAGAGCAGATGTTTAGGAAGTAGCTATATTTCAGTTCATATTCGAGAGTTTTTCACACCGTAATAGTACTAGGCAATGGCCATCTGCCTAGTACTGCGTTCAACACCACCAGCACCACAGCTATTACAAGACATACTCTCCTGTCTGAATGTGTTCAACACCATCTGGCCATGGATCAATGGTTTCCTCAGTCAGGACACATCATGTGGAGACAGGAAAACTGTGGCTCCCAACAGTTTATCTGTGAAGTTATTCAAGTGTTTAGATGACACCACTCAGCTCAGCGTTATCACTAACAACGACTAGTCAGTGTGCCATGGAGAGGACAAGCAACTGATGACCTGCTGCAATCAAAATAACCTCGAACGTAACGCAGATAGACAGGCGGATGCACCGCTTGTTGCAACTGAACAACGGTCTGCAGAACGTTTCACTGACTGCCACCTCTGCTAGGTAAATGTCCTACATGACTCAACACCATGAATATTTGCAGACAAGATTATTTCTGACCCCTCCTAACTCAGTCACCCACTGTTCCAAAAACTGTCCCCAGGCTGGTGGAGGCCTGGAAAGCAGTACAGGTAAATCATGACCTGAACAGTTTATTTTCCTGCGGTGTTGCCATCAGCAGTCAGTCCCAAACAGAATAATTACACATTCTCAACACATCAAGCCATCTCCAAATTCTCCCGTTGTGAAAAATTGCATGCCAAGTTTGGACAGATGCTGTCTGCCTCGCCACTCAGTAACACTTTCTGTATTTGTACAGTCAGTTAGTAGTTAAAGGTGAATATTATTCCATGTCATTTATGGTGGGCTAATATCTTCTATTTACTAAACAGAGCAGACTAGCTCAGACATAAATGCACTATAGGAGAATCTAAACAGCAACCTCAGTCCACGCTGCTAAAAGCTCTGTGGTTCCATATTCATAATGACAAACTTCAAAGAAACATCTGCAGCAGCTAAAGATTCCATCATGTAACAGCATTTGAGACCAGGTCTGTCTAGGAGAACCTCTGGACCTGGGTAGGTGCATATAAAACGTCTTACAAAAAGGCAAAGCACTTTTTTTCGTTTACAGCTCAGGTTGTCATCACCTTGGGTTTTTCGCTTTGAGTCTTTGACAGACAACTTCCAAAGGCCTCGCAGTCGACTTCCCTGGTCCTCGTTTGCATTTGCACAGTGATAATCCGTAAACACAGCCATGACCATCAGGCAGAGGAACAGCAGCTGAGCATCCATACTGGCATTACAGACAAACTGGTGGGCACCGGTTATTCTGCCATGCTGGCAGCTGGGCTTTACACCGGGACAGTGAAGTAGGGCACACAGTCCTTCTGTTTGGCCTGTTTGTTCCCCCGGCCCACCGGTGATGTTGTAGTGTTGCCGCTGTCAGAGTGCATTCAACCCTGGATACTTGACATGATCCCCATCCAACAAATGCTGCTGAACTCAGTGTTCTCCAGTCAATATAAATAGCTCTGCTCCACAGGGTCACTGTGCCTGCTCTCTGTCCTATCCACTTTCTCCTTATCTACCCTTACTCTGCTCTGACATACTGTACTGTTCCACACACACGCATAGGCATGCACACCCCTGTCCACATGTTATTGTTTTCGTAGCGTACAATCTGGCTTTAGTTAACGTTTCACTCCCAGATATTTCTGTAACCAGTTAATTCATTGGCAAGAAATGCAAGATATAGAAAATGCATGATTTATAATTTTTCCATCTAAAGGTTTCATTAGGATATACATTAGCACAACCCATCAAACATGTACAGGAAATGAAATTTTCACATGTTTATTTCTTTGTGATGATAGGAACCTTTTCACCTGTTTTGGAATTATGTATTGTATCTTACTGTATTATATCATGACACTGTTTCCAATTCCAATGGACACAATACAAAAATGTATGACTCTCCATTTTCATGGAATTATTTGCTGCCTATTACATTATTCAAGGTTTATACTTATTATGCTTGCACAATCAGGAAATTGCATTTACATTTATTTAATGCAATCTGAAATGCTTCAGCAAAACAGATGGTAGTGTAAATTCCAATCAACAAAGAGTCTACAGAGCGTTAATTTGTTTCATACAGTACGTTTTGAACCAGTCAATATACTTGCTGAGCCATTCTGCTTTTAATCGAATGGCTTGCTCAACCAGGAAATATTCACACATGCCAGAGGAGTGCAGATTATCCAGCCAACAACCATGATTGAGATCGCAGGCGGCCAACCAACCACAAAGACTTGCCAGAGCTGTAAAAGACAAGGTAGCTCCATCCGACCCACACAGTCCATAAGAATGCATGTCATATTATGAAAGACAAAAAAGATTAATAAAATCTATATTCATGTAGGTATTGTATTAAAAAGCATTTGTATCTGCCTAAAAGATGTACATTGGAAATCAGGTAGAAGTAGTAATATGTTAGGAATTGCTGCGGGTTGGGATTTAGGCTACGCCACACACCCTAAACTCCATCCCAGGTTCATGAGTTCCTCTTGGTGATACACGGTGCTGTTGACCATAACATGAGCCCCAGACAGGATTAATTAAAGCAAAACATCCCTAAAACCTCAAAAATGAAATGGGGGTATTGGAAACATGTTGCTTTCTTTCTTGATGGTTAATGAGCTGGTCGGCCAATAAATCCAACAAGAAAATGACATTATGTACTTTCAATTTACAAGAAAAATAATATTTTCTATCTAAAAGGCAGGAGTATATGGTAGAGCCAAATAAATACTTTTAGCTTCCCTGTCTAATTAAATATCACTATATGTTAAAGTGCAGATTAACCATGATAAAATTAAAAGATAGATCAATACAAATCTATAATAGAATTTCAGATAGTAAAATATAATTATTTTGAAAAAGTTTATCAAGAAAATGTACAGACAAAGATAACTCTAATGACGTTGTTTTGTTAAGGCATCTGTACGTCCTTGGCAATCTTAGACACACTGTATGTTTGACAGCCTTTGACAAGCATAGATATAGAAAATCAACATAATATATAATGAACAATACAATAAAGTAACTGGGAGGAAAGATGCATGCTTTATCAGTAAAAAAATATTTATTGTAAACAAATTTAAACAGGTTTTATGAATTCAATAATTGTATTTCTCTAGCCACCGGAGATGCGTAATACATATGCCATCCTCTACAGTATCATTATCAGTGAGATTGCATAGCAGGCCTAATCACTGAGCTGAGCTGCCATCAGCGACAGACAATGGGTGTGTGTCTCAGTGCATAGTCTTTTTATTACGTCTCTCACACTAAATGCCAGGCTGGTGATGGTACCGGACATTTCTTGCATAGCCCCTCATGTGAGACTTCAGTCTGGCAACTGAGAGACTGAACATTGAGGTAAAGGGAAACCTTTTGGTCACTTGTCTCTCTCTGTGAGTTGTTGATATAATGTAGCACAAAATGTATGACACATCTTTCAGACATGTCAAGCAAAATGTTGACTGATAAACAAAATACGTGGTTGTTCTTTAATACATTGAATTGTTGTCATTGCATATAGCACAACCAATAAATTAGCTAAAATAATGATTAGGCAGTTTGTCATTAATATACATCATGCAGGTAATTGACGTTGACATCTTGAAAACACTATAGTTAGAGAAGTAGCCAAAGACAGTGGATATTGAAACAAGCTGCTCTCCCACCCAATTTAGAGTAAGGGCAACGACACTTATTTCTCTCTCCCAACGTATCCGTTCGATAAATGTTTTTGAACAAATAAATAAACTATGCGCATGCGCTACTATCGAACATTCCTTTCAGTCGGACCCGATGGTCTTGCTTCCAAAGTGTTCTAGCGTCTCTGGTTGTGGTCGTTGAGATTCTGCATCCAGGGATTATTATTTTAAAACAGCAGCAAAGAGGAAATATTTTGTGTTGGTTAACATTTCTGTAAATAGTATTGTCTCAATAACAAATGCCATGTTTGCATTAGCTAGGACAGCTGTTTCAGTTGGCCCCTTAAATATATTAATAAAAGGTGTAAAGGCACTGTAGCGGCTGTGTTTCGAACCTGCAACCTTTATCCCTCGAGTCGGTAACATTAAATATATTAAAGATCAAATTATTTACTGTACATTGTTTAATTTGTTGAGAACAAAATTATGTAACGGTCAACAGAAACCAAAATCAACCACCGATTAAGGGCAGGATTCAAACTCACACCAAAAATCAAGGTAAACAATTGAAATCACAGGTTTTTCCTACTTGTGTGAATTTCATTACAGCAACTCGTGATTTGAGCTGTGTACAACCTCCACACATGACACGTGTGTACGTCCTTCACACATGACACGTGTGTACAACCTCCACACATGACACAAGTGTACGACCTTCGCAAGCCTCTACGCACTCCTGACAACGTCTGGGCATGCTCCTGATGAAACGGCAGATGGTGTCCTGGGGGATCTCCTTCCAGACCAGGATCAGGGCTTCAGTGAGCTCCTGGAAGTATGTGGCGCTACTTGGCGGCATTGGGTGCACTGTCACATAACGTCCCAGGGGTTTTCAATTGGATTCAGGTCTGGGGATTGTGATGGCCAGTCAATGGCATCACGGCCATTGACATCCAGGAATTGCCTATAAACTATGGCCACAAGGATGGGCATTGTCCTGCACCAGGAAAAACCTAGGGTCCACTGCACCAGTGTAAGGTCTGACAATGGGTCTGAAGATTTCATCCGGGTACCTAACAGCAGGGCACTGTTGGCTAGCACAAGGTGGTCGGTGCAACCCTCCAAGCATATGCCTCCCGAGATCATAACTGACTCACCGCCAAATCCCTCATGATGGATGTTGTTGCAGGCAGCATAAAGTTCACCATGGCGTCTCCAGAATCTTCCACATGTGTCACATGTGCTCAGTGTGAAACTGCTCTGTGAAAAGAAGGTGGGGCCAATGGCAGACCTGAGATTCTGGTGTTTTCTGGGGAATGCTTATCCAGCTGCACGGGGCTGGGTAGTGAGCACAGGTCCAATTAGTGGACGTCAGTCCCTCATGCCACCCTAATGGAGTCTGTTTCTGACAATTTGGTCAAAAACATGCACACCAGTAGCCCGCTGAAAGTAATTTTGTAAGGCTCTGGCAGTGCTCCTCCTGTTCCTGATGCCCGTCTACGCCCCTGTTTAGCTCTCCTGGTGTAACGGCTTGTCTCCTGGTATCTCCTTCATGCTCTTGAGACTGTCTTTGGAGACACAGTTAACCTTCTTACGACGGCACTTATGGATGTGCCATCCTGGAGGAGCCGGACTGAGCTGAACCGTGCAACCTGAAAAGGTTGCAGGTATTGCCTCATGCTACGAGTAGAGATGAGGACAAAACTAGAGAAAAGACAGTCAGAAAGGATAAGAAGTGAGCAATTGTCGGTGGCCACCAACTGCATAACCAGTACCTTTTTGGGGATTGTCTTCCTGTTGCTTCTCCAGTGCACCTGCGTTCACTTTCATTTGCACCAAAACAGGTGACACTGATTCAAAATCGCTTATGCTTCCTAACTGGACTTATGTGGCCTACTCCACATAACTCCACTCTCCATCAAATGTATGGATCTGTTGATTTTTTGATTTTGTATTTCTAATTGTAAAATGTTTTTTTTTCTATTTATATTTACTTGTTTTCACTGTATTATTGCTTGTGTTAAATGTAAGGTGTCCTTGAGTGCTATGAAAGGCACCCATAAATAAAATAAACTATTATTATTATTATTATATCCTTGACGTTTATTTGACTTGGTGTTCTAACTTGATGATTATGTGCCCCCTTCATTTTTTTGAGCAGTGTAAATTCATGCACTATATGGGCTGCTAGTTAATATTGACAGAAGTTCAACACATTTGACTAGCTAATTAGATCTCCATGTTGCTTTTACTGGCTGTGCAAACATCGCATTTGTCAATAAACAATACTACTAACACATATGTTAATCAACATCATATATTTGCTTTTTGCGGCTGTTTTATATCTATCGATGTAGAGACGCAGAGATCACCAGCTTAATTGTAGAGCAAACAAGCTTAGGTACAGAGACGCTTTTTGAAATCCTTTTTTCGAAGACAGTCAAGAGCGTTTCTGTTTCTCCTTCTGTCTATTTCTAAGTAACTGTTTTAATAGAAAAAAATGATAGAACAAATTAATAAAATGTATTAATTAAAAATCTAAAATAACAATGTTACCGTCATTACCAACAGATATTACCAATACAAGTATTCCAGTGTTTACACTAGACTTATCTAGGACGTATTTTCCTGCTGTTAATTCAACAGACATTTTTTATCTTCCTCTTTCTAGCTCTGATATCTTGACTAAGCTAGTCCAGAGCCATACGGAGCTCTGAGCTAGTCAAATGACCCCACTTCCGTATCATCGACTTTAATGAATTCCTTTATGCAATCAGATTTTAGGAAACTTCGACTGCTATACAACTTATCATTAAATAAGTTGCAATATAATTTTACAATCGGACATGTTGATTGCGTTATTTAAAAACAAAACTCATTAGCCACTTGAAGCGCCGGTGTCTTTTCTTAGGTGTCCATGTAGTTGCCTGATTCCTTGCAGTCATTCAGTTTTTAGGAAGTGTCAGTCCTGTGTCGTGTCCTTGTAGCTCATTGAAGCAGTTTTTTAAGTGTACTATCTTTGTTTTTGTATCTAATGTTAGTAGTCTGTTACTTGAGTTCTTGCCCTCGATTTGAGGTTTTGCATGTAAACGCTCATATGCAAGATTTTTAGCTCACTAATCGTTATTAAAGCACGTGCACGGAATACCTATTCCACATCCCTTATTTTTTATTATTTTCATTTTTGAAATGGAGTGCCGTGTGTTGTCAATTCAGAGTCACGTTGTTCGGGGATACGTAGGGAATAAATCCGCATCATTCCCATTGCAGGTAAGAATGTTTTTGCGTTGCTTACAGGGGTTTTTACAGTTAACGCATACACGTTTGTTAGGTATGGTCAACCAAACCGGGTGAGTGATTGAATATGCAGCAAAAATGAGAGTGACAGCGTAGCCAGCGGGTTTGAAGACATTCGCAAACGTTTACTATTGTAAGAGTAAATTCCAATGCAAATAAAGTGCGAATAAGCTATGTGTTAGCATTCAGATATATTGAAACGAAGTTATGTCGAAGAAGCTTAGATGTACAGATAAAACATATGTTGCTTACAAAGGGATATTGTTTCATTGCCTTGTTGTATTGACTATATGGAAGCTATGCACTCACTGTTAGATTGCTAAACCCGTCTGAGTAGACCTGAACCCAGTCGGTTGGTTTTATGACGTCGTACCAAGTCATTGTACCAAGTTTTATTTTTCATTTAGCAGATCCTCACTAAGGTAAGGAATAGTTATTTGAGAAGATGTCGAATAAAAACACGAAAGTGAAATAGTATTCACAAGCATTGTTTTAATTTGTTGGTCTCGTCCAGGTCCTGGGGTTCGAAGTGGACTCGATCAACTCAGTGCAATTCTCCAATCACACAGGTAGGATGGGGGAAAGAATCTCCTCTACGATCAATGTTTGCCGAAATAAAACTGTGTATGTGGTTTGTAAAAGTGTGTTTATGTGGGGGTGGCCATGCTTAGGAGTAACAAACATTAGAGGAAAATACCAAACTGTTTCCAAACATTGTGGGACAATGCAAATGAAAACAGAATGCAATGATGTGCAAAACATTTACCCTTATATTTAATTGGAAATTGTGCTTAGACAACATATATCAAATGTCGAAACTGAAGATTGGAGGAGACACCAGGGGACGACGAGAAGAGCTGGACAGGGCCGTAGAACAACAACCCAGCAGCAGGACCGGTATTTTCTCCTTTGTGCGAGGAGGTATAGGAGGAGCACTACCAGTAGTGTGCGTGCTTCTAACCACATTTTCAGAAACAGACTTCATGAGGGAGGCATGAGTGCCCAACGTCCTCTAGTGGGACCTGTGCTCAAAGCCCAGCACCGTGCAGCTGGATTAGCATTTGCCAGAGAACACCAGAGTTGACAGGTCCACCATTGGTTCTCTTCAGGGATTCGAGCAGGTTCACACTGAGCAGATGTGACAGACTTGAGGCCAAGCAGGGAACGTTATGCTGCCTGCAAAATCACCCTGCATGACTGTTTGGCGGGGGGTCAGTGATAATCGGGGGAGGCATATCCTTGGAGGGTCGCACAGACCTCCATGTGCTAGCCAACGGTACCCTGACTGCTGTTAGGTACCGGGATGAAATCTTCAGACCCATCGTCAGATCTTACGCTGGTGCATTGGACCCTGGGTTCTTCCTGATGCAGGACAAGTGGCAAGAATGTGCAGGAAGTTCCTGGACGTCGAGGGCATTGATGCCAATGACTGGCTCACAAATTCCCCAGACCTCAATCCAATTAAGAACCTGTGGGAAGTTATGTATTGGTGTATCCAACATGGCCAAGTAGCGCCACAAACTGTCCAGGAGTTTACTGATGCCCTGATCCATGCGTGGGAGGAGGTCCCCCAGGGCACCATCCGCTGCCTCTTTAGGAGTATTCCTAGACGTTATTGGGAGTGCATACAGTCATGTGGGGGCCACACACACTAATGAGTCACATTATCGGAGAAACCCTCGCACTGCTCTGTTAAGATGCCTCATGTCCTAATTCTGATTCTGTGGGCTCTGGCCTGGGTTTACATGGAGGCAAGCACTTCAAGCAGGGAATGTCTGGCCCACGGGCAGAGCCACTGAAAGGATGTCACGGGCTGTTACTAGTTCGTGGGTGCTGTGAAGAAATCCATGCGAGTTGGAACAGCAATTGTTTGCTTAGATTTTCAGAGTTCAGAGTTTGAATCCAACCCTGAATTGCTTTGTGATTTTGGAATCCTTTGACTGTTGTTGCATCATTTTGCTACAGTTTCCTTTAGGTGATTAAATAAATAAAATGAAAACATATAATGTAACTGCGTTAGAATTCTACTAACTAATGAAATTCATGCTATTCATTTGAATATTCAATACTAGAATATTAGCCGTTTTACTACTATTCATGACTTGGTCCAGCAATATTGGGGTTGGTAAGTGGCCTTTAATGGTTATGAATTAAGATTAGGATTATGTCTCCCAGTTAGATAACCACTGTGGGGCTCTGTTCTTGCTCTACCTCCCCCTTTTTACCCACATAGCTCTTGTTCTTTCGGCTCTTGGGTCTAGACCAAGGGGCCCTCTCCTAAACTCAGTTGGAAGCCAGTGTGTTTCCCTGTTGGAAATGTATTCTTCTCCTCATTCCTGGAATGTTGATTTAACGTGGGTCTTAGTTATCTTGTGGTGAAATCAACTTTATGCTGAAATCAAGATGTTTTATAAAGCCCTATGCCAGGTGAGATCATAAGAGTATATGACAACATCAATATTTTTCATGGGAGGACTAGAAGGTGAATAAATACAGATGAGCTGTGTCCAAAGCAGTGTTCATTTCGGCACCCTTTTTAGTTTAGTTTTAGTTATTTTCACAAAAATATTTGTAGTCACTTTTTTCAATTGAATGATTTAGTCTATTTATTGTCCAATGGCTGAACCTATTTAGTTAAAAAAAATATATATATATATATATATATATATATAAAATAAAAATATAATTTTCAGTGGAAATGGTCAGGTCGTGTGCACCATGGGCATTTCTGTCATGAAATAATAAGGTCAAAGTGAAAAGCACTCTTTTGTTACACTTCCATAAAAGATTTTGGGTCCAAAATGGGAAATCGTTTTTGTTTAATTGTTGTTTTTCTGGATTTGTTTTTGCTGTTATAGTTTCTTCAACTTTTAAGCCTTGTAAAAGTAACTTTTTTACAAATATCTTCACCACTTTTTGTTGATAGTTAACACTGATCTAGAGTCAGGCAGGATCCAGATCAGCTGCACAAAAAAAGTGGTTTAGGACAGGAAGGGAGGCAGACCATGGCTTTGGGCTCAGAGTTACCAGGTCAGGTGAACCTATGGCGTGGTCCCACTCACGTCTTCCTAATCTTCATCTGGAGGCCAGACAATTTAGAGGGAGCATTCCTTAGATTAGAACTGATACTTCAGCATAGAATTCAGCCCTCCGAGGAACCGGTTTGACACCCCTGGCGTAGGCTATCATTTTGCCTGTTAGTCCCTGTTCAGGATTTCCTTTAATGTTAGAATTTTTAGAAGACCTTCCTTAGATGTCTGAGTAAATTTTTTTTTGCCCCTGCAATTGCTTACTGAATGTGTTCAGAAATTGCAATTGTTGTTAGGCCCATGTGTTGCCCTGTTGTCAATCACTTTTCCTTGAGCCGCTACGTCAGCCCAGTGTCAGACTTCCGCTAAAAGAATGATTAACGCAGCTAACTAAAAGTCAAACAATACAGATGGTAATCATTCTTTCCATGTCAGCGGGTTTGATTCTTTTAGCCTTCTTTTGTCTCTACAGCAATCTCTTAAATCTAAACCCTGAAATACTGACTGTCATTTTCTCCTTCACATTGGGCCTGGCAGGAGAAGAAGAACTAATCAAAGCTTGGCTGTTTTCGTTAAGAATGAGATCCGTGTTTCTTGTGTCACTTCAGCAACTCTGCCTCTCTGGAATTCCTTCAAAGAACCCATTCTGGAACCATTCCCAGTCTACACTGTCCCTCCATAAACAATAGCCCTCTTGTGGTGTTACAATTTGGTTCCTGGTATTAGCAGGCAACAAAAGTGCTCTTATTATTGGTGAATTTTAGTATGCCGTAGGTCTTGGGGTGATCCCTCGCGTCTGACCCTTGACCTTGTTTTCAAGGTTACGCTCATTGGAAAGGGCAGGTGCTGACTGCAGAGGAGCTGAATGTTCTCTATGATGGTATTAAACTTAACAATGTCCACCATTATGACTACGTACTCACAGGTGAGAAGTGCCAGCTTTTCTGTTGTCAATATGGATTTTGTGTGTGTAAGCAGTTTTCTAACATTTACAGAGCAGTATGTCAATTGTAATGATTAGGGAGGCAAGTAGGTGAATATTACTGGAAACTTCTGATGTTTATCAGTAAACCGCCAGAACGTTTATCTCGTATTTTATGTAATCTAGCATGAGTGCTTTAGATTTTCACAATGGTTTTGGGTCATGTTGCTGGCAGTTTTGAGGAAGGAATGATTATTTCAAATTTACTTTATTGTTAATTACATTTTTAATTCATGCATGTCTTAATTGTTTCAAGGTTGTTGCTGAAAACCGGAATGTATTCTTATCTATAATACAAAAAGCTTCTCACCCAAATTGAGAATGCAGTTATTAATTTAAAGACAAATCATTTCAAACCTTTTACAGCTTTTAATAAAATCTTGTAGCTATCATTATGTATGGAAAAAAACAAAAAGACCATTTCTCTAAAAGATAATATCAATGCCTTAGATTTATGAGAGTGGAAGCATTATTTGCTTGGATTAAACCAGGAACTCTGTTTGCTGATGTATGTCTCTATCAACTTAACATACCTGGATTTCGATTTTTTTTTTTATTGTCAAATGCCCAAAATAAGTGTCATCCTGAGCTGGTAAGTTCTTATGACATGACATCTACGCAGTAGCAAGTAAAAAATAAATAAACTAAATCTACATAACAATGCAAACTAACAGCAATTCCAAAGAGTGTAGAAAAGGGGTAATTACAGTATGAAAGGAATATATAAAAGTAGTACCTATGAATGGTACATTTACAATATGCTAATGTGCACAGAGCAAACAGAGCATTTGAGGTGATTCATGTAATCCATATGATCACAGAATAATGGCCTTGTGTGTGGTAGATGCCTTGCTCGAGGCAGAGATGGCAACCAATGAAGCGCTCTGCTGACTTCACCGCCCTTTGCAGGGCCTTGCGATTAGCTGCGGAGCGGCTGTCGTACCAGGCAGTGATGCAGCCTGAGTGGATGCTCTCAATGGTGCACCTGTAGATGTTTAAACACGGTCTAATTGCACGGCCCTCTTTAGGTCGGTCCACACAGATTGGACAATCATTTATTAAAGGTGAAAGGAGGTCTGTCATGATTTGTCTAATTGTTGCCTTTACATCCGGGGGTCTCCAACCCTGGTCCATGTATATGCAGCGTCATTCAGTAATGAACTGAATTTGAGTCAGTTGTGCTAAATTCGTGTGTGACTGAAAACCTCATGCACAGCAGCTTTTCAGGAGCAGGGTTGGAGACCCCTGCTTTACATCATCAAAAGCTTCATTTTGAATAAGGATGTGTAGATTTTGGATATCCACGGAACCTAGTATAATTATGGGCACAGATTAAAAAAAATTGATGGTCATTTCAAGTTGAATTACTCAAATGTAAAAAATAGGTAGATGGGTGTTGATATATAGTGATTTCCAGTGAGTTACCAACATTTTCAAATATAGTTGTGTCCTCTGTAAACAACCTTTGGCTTTGCAACCCGTTTTTGTTTTTACGTATGCTCTGTATATATTTGTACACTTGTTTTCTTTAATGTTTCTATATTAAATACGCGTGAGCTTTGCTTAACCCAGAGAACTTTGCTTACTCAAGGATACACCAGGGACACATCATTCCTTGAGACAGTGGTGGACATTGTTCAGGAGTTGAAGAGGATGAATCCTAAGCTGGTATATGGTGAGTAACCACAGCCACAGGTGTGTATTTCACATGGCTAAACAGACGTTTGGGATGAATGCAGAGCTTGCAATGTGTTCTTACATATTTTTTTTCTGTTTGTCATCAGTATGTGATCCGGTGATGGGAGACCAAGGCTCCATGGTAGGTATATGCCATCATTTGTTTTATTAAGGTGCTCACAGCTAGTGCACAGTGGGTGGGTAACTCTTTTATTTTCTGTTAAGCTTAGCTGGGTGTCAGCAATGCTTATGTTGTGTAAAGGCTGCTCAGCCAGGTTTAATGGAGAGTGGGCGTTAGACTTTCCCCACTTTTTCTGAGTAGTAAAACCTACAATGATGGCCAAAAAAAAAAAGAAAGGTTAATTAATATTTATTTAGCGACTAAGCAAGTAGTTTATGTCTATGCTAAGCAGCTTGTTTATGTCAGTCGAATTCGAGCTAGCTTTCTAGCAACATCAGTAATGTCATTGCTTAGTTAGAGATTATTTTGCGGACTTGGTGGTGTGAAAAGCTTGTTAGAACATTTAAATTAATCACAACAAAGTATTTACATTTTGTGGAGATGTATTTGTTTTTTGCGAGCCTTTACATCTTGCCATTTGTGTGATGGTGTTGGCTCAATGCTTGCACACGGAAGCACTAACCTGAAGATCTAACTCAACAAAATCAAGTTGAAATGTGGCATTGCTATGAAAAATCTTTTCATTATGGTTCCTAAACATGTTTAAACCACTGTAATATGTGCACTCATGAACTGCCCTCTTCTTTCCCAGTATGTCCCTGAGAACATACTACCTGTTTACAGAGATAAGGTTGTAGCTGTGGCTGACATCCTCACGCCCAACCAGTTTGAGGCGGAGTGAGTACAGTGTCTAGTAGGGTACATTGGCTTACATGTATTTCACTGCCATGTGTTCTGCAACATGCCATAAAGAAGCTGTTACACAATGAAGGTAGTTATAGAAATAGAAATACTTAAAGTAGTGTTACAATCCCAGTGAAAAGCCTGGAAGAATTACATGAAGCCTGGGATAACACTCCAAAACTACAAACGGTATTCAGACACTCTAGAGTGAATTTTCTATTGTTTAGGTATTTAATTTGAATCTTCTTTGGCTAACACAACAGTGGTGTTGATGTCTTCAGTTAAAAGGACAATTATAAAGGTGTGGCGCTACCCCCCTCCATGAAATGTAACTTATTTCTACTAATAGAAATAAATAAATAAATAATATTTAATATCTGCCATGGAAAACAGTTTACAAATAAAGGTTATGCTTGTTTCTGTCCCATTTCAGTCCCTGATTTGATCTGAGGTATTACTTTCTGTTTCTAGAACTCTCAAACAGCTATTCACAGTTTACTGATTTTCAGTTGACCTTGCAAGCTGCCACCTATTAAAAGCAAGTTTACAAAACATGTAATAACCTTAGCAAGCTGGAGAAAATATATTTGGCACATAATTTATATTTGAAAGTTTTAATTTTTTTGCCATTTTACTTTTATAATAAAATCAAACATTCTGTATTTCAGAACACCCCAGTATATGGTATACCACGCTGTACCCAAAATGTTTCTGCCATTTATTTATTAAGTATAATACTTAAGCTCCTCCCCACCCTGTAAATAAACCCTAACCTGATTCATGCATACAGAACATGACTTGCCCTGTTTTTGAGTTCACTCTTTGGACTAAATGTTAGTCACTTTGGGGGAAGGGGGTCTAGTTTTACACAGAGCATTTTGACCCCTTTGTGTCTTGTACCTTGACTGTGTTATGTGACCTCGTAAGATGTGTGTCCTAGGCTGCTGACGGGGAGGAAGATCAACACAAAAAAAGATGCGCTTGAGGTGGGTTCTGTTGGTCATTGTAGCACTAATACACTGATGGTGATGAAGATGATGGTTGTATCGGTCAGGGTGATGGTTTCAATCCTGACTGGTGGTCATGTCGTTGATGAATAAGACTATTTGCTCTTGCAGGTAATGGACCTGCTCCACCAAATGGGCCCTGATACGGTTGTCCTCACCAGCACAGACCTGACCTCTTCTTGTGGGGACCAGTTCCTTGTGGCTCTTGGGAGCCAGAAAATAGGTAATTGGGAGGAAGGGCTCTGATGGGTAAAGAAATGTGTTCCTTTTGGATCTGGGTACTGTGTGCGAATGTTGAATCAGTCACAAAGAATAATTCTCTTGTTGTATTTTTTGCAGTGAGACCAGATGGGACCATGTCCATCCAGAAGATTCAAATGGATATGCCCAAGGTGGATGCAGTGTTTGTGGGCACGGGAGACCTGTTTGCTGCCATGCTTCTAGCCTGGACCCACCTTCACCCCAAGGACCTGAAGGTTAGTTACAGAACTTGAATGTAATACATAAGCGTGAATGAACAGCTTTGTCTTTTATAACTCACTTTGACATCTCTTTTCAGGCTGCCTGTGAGAAGACCATCTCAGTCATGCACCATGTTATCAAGCGGACTATTACCTATGCCAATGGTGAGATGAGACGGGTTCTACTTGAGTGCCAGTGTAGTCCAGTGGGTCTTAAACCTCTCCTGGGGACCACCCTGCCTCCTCACATTTTAACTAGCTCACCTTTTATCAAGCACTCAAGAGCTAGAAGTAGTTGACAAGTTGAGGCGGTATAGGTCTGTAGTCTATCTATATATAAAAAAACATGGAATGGCTGGTACCCTTAGTTTGTTTTCTATAGTCTTTCTAACATCTCTTTCCCTCCATCAGAGATGGCTGGCCCTGGTAAGAGACCCAACCCTGCTCAGTTGGAGCTGAGGATGGTCCAGAGCAAAAAAGACATTGAGGACCCTGCCATTGTAGTGGAGGCCACCGTCTTATAACACCTCCTGAGTAGGCATTCATGTATAGGGGTTTTATGTCATGAGACCTAATCAGACTTTGCCTTATAGGATCTTGTAGAGAGCACAATGTTTTCACGATAGATGTCAGTGAGCGTGTTTGCCCTGTACAGTCCATACACTCATACTTGATCACTGCCACGTGTCTTTACATTGACCTGAGCATTGTCACTAGTAAAAATGGTAGATGGTCTTATTGGGCCACAATGGGTTTATGGGTATTTACATAAATCAGAAGAGTGACAGGGACAACGTGGCATCGTCCATGAGTTTTCCCTTGACAATGTGAGTTGACTTGGTGAAAGATCATTGGCTTTTAATAGTGTTCCATCACAAGTTGGTCTATCATTAAACATGTTTTGCAATATTAATCCATATGCATTGAGCCACCAGCTTTTCAAATGTAATTGTTATTATTTTTGGGGCATAATTATATTTTGTAATTGGATCATTTTAATGTTGTTAATGTTTACACATTTTAATGATGTGAATGATCCATAAATGTCTGTTACTGTAATTATTAATGTACTTTGTCCGTCCTAATAATTTATATCACACTTCAATGTCTCACACATTTAGACTCAAGTACCAATATTTGCACTGATTATCTTGATACACATTGTAACGATTAATGCTAGTCATTGAATGTTTTTCTTGGTCATGTTTCACAAATTTCATATCATTACTAGAACAATGGCTCATGCCTTAGCAGGGTTCGTTGGTGGAATATTGGCAGTGGATGTTTTGAATCTATGCCTGCCAAGGTAATAAAATACATCTTTACTCAACCTTAGAAAAATAAGTGCCATGCCTGAAGCTGCTGCTCTCAGAGTACATTATCAAAAGGAATTAGGAATAATAAAATATTAATCTTTTAATTAAAACCACAAGTCTCTGTTATAGTTTCTAGTGTCTAAGTGAGGGCTTCCGTCTCTTCTGTTTCTGTTGTTATGACTCCCTGTTGGAATTACAGAGAGATTAGCACCGATGTTCTAGGATTGATTCCAATGATACCTGCACAAAAAATTTATGCACTCACTAGTGATAAGGTCATCTGAGTAATGTAAATGCAGATGTTTTCTGTTATGGTGGATAAGGTCACAACTACTCAAAGGTGCAACCCACATTCAAGTTAGGGATAAAACATAGTTAAAACATAGTGGCTGCAAGAAAATGACTTGTACTAATATATACAGTAGGGTGGCATTTTAAAGGAGGAAACAATGTCATGTAAGGTGTTAGGCCTCCATGAGATGCCAGAACAGTTTCAATGTGGCTTTGTATAGACTGTTAACATCTCTGGAACTCTACTAGAGTGAAGGAACTCCATTGTTCTGAGATGTTTTGATGGTGGTGGAGAGTGCTATATAAAGCATTTGGCCAATATCTCCCATAGATGATTAGTTGAGTTGACTCCAAATGTACTCATACTCATCCAACTCTTCAGTGATCTCTCATGCCCTGTGGATGGGGTCATTGTTATCCTGGAAAATGCCAGTCCCATCAGGACAGAAATGTTTCACTTTGGGATAAAGGTGGTCTGTGTAATTTACTATAAACTGTAATTATTAGGCCATTAAGAATGCATTGCCCTTTTGTCTATAGTACAAACGTTTGGATTTGAAATAACTATTATTATGTTGTGTATAATGTATGTTTTGGTTTCACCATATAAACATGATGACACCTTATTGATAGCACACTTATTTTATGGTACTGAAAGGTATTGTGTGAAATTAGTGTTGAATGAAGTATTTATGTTTATTATTTGGTTGTTACTCCTTTGCATGGAATTACTGGTCAAAGTCTGCCATATATTGACCCAACAAGGTGCTTCTGGGTGTTTTCTTTGTCAGGCCTGCACACCAGCCAATTTTAGTTGTTCAAGGTCTCTTGCCATTCTTCTTCAGCAAATGTCATTGCATTGTTTTATGAGGAAGTGCTGTTCAAGAAGTTATTCCTGTACCATTAAAAATGAGTTGAGCTGCCGTCAGAGGTTACATAATCAATAAGGTGAAGTAAGCTAGTTCCAATGTCAGCCTTCAGTCCGAAGCCATCCCAACATCGGTAGTCTGCATTCAACACCAATCAAGATGCCGAATCATACTTTTTGTGTGTGAGTTTTACCTGTCCCAAGATGTTCAAGGAACCATGCCACCAAAAACGTCAGCGGCTCTTCCTTTGGTACTCGTGTTTGGAAGTGGCAAGAGGCTGTGGTTAGTTATAGTATCAGCAGAGGGCAGCAAAGACAGTTATCTCGTATTATACGTATACCATGCTGCTCAGAGTTGGGCTATGCATGTCTCATAATCATCAAGAATAATTTGCGAAATATGATTAATTTTTTTGAGTAATAAAACTATTAAGACAAGCTCTATTTGACAAGAATGTTGGCATTCGTGTCATCGTAAATAGTATAGTGGGGGGGTCACTTGCACAAAATGCATTGGAAAAAAAAGCATTGTGTGGATGGATACTGTTGATGGATTGTAGATCTACTGCAACAGTTTTTTGTGCACAGTTGATCTATCTATCACATCTGTATGAGGAAGACTTTTATTATTAACATTGGAGGAAAGCAATGGCACACTTTCAGAGTTGTCGTTTTTAAAGTATTTCGGCATTTGTAATCTGAGCAAACCCACAGTTCATTCGGAACCAAAACGGCATGGTTTAAACGAACGTTGGTTAGGGACCGGACCGGAAGTTTCATATTGTCTCTGCTCCGATTCACTTTGACTGAGGAGAGATGGTCATTTCAAGAACAATGCTGAGTGATTTAGCTGGTTCCTGAGAATACATTAACCTTTATTTGGTGAGCATTCCATCTTTTAGAACTTGCTAAGAATCTAGCTTCTGCAAAACTGGACCAGATCCGGAGACTGATCCCTCGCATAAATCAGGTAGGGAACCGTAATAGTGCTAGCATTTCACGCCTTGTCAGACGGTAACGTTATCTAGGCAGCTTCATTAGCTAGATACTTTGCAAATTTTAAGTTGTAGTTTTAGGTTGAATGCAAACTACTGTACATCACCAACACAACGTTGTTTTTTTGTATTATTTAGGCTAACTACTAGTTGTAGGTTATTGTCATGCTTTTACGTGCTTAAACCTTAAACGTCACGTGTACAGCACAATCGACAGTACTAGTCTGCATTGATGACTGCATTTGTTGAACAATTATGTCTCTGTTTGTCTTAATGTAACGTGTGATAGTTAAACAAAAAACATTTTACTAGTTAACGGACATCACTCAAGTTCAATCTGAGAACGACAACGCATGCGTCCGTTTCTTACTGTAACTAATAATATTACATTGCCTAACCGTAGCCACGCTATACACTATCACTGATGTTAAAACAAGCCCATGAAGTTTCGTTTCTACTTTGTGGCATGTGGTACTCGGTGAATTGTTGTGGCCAGAAGCAGCACCACGTCCACACATTGCGATTAGTTCTGAGCAGACTGCTGTTTGTGAGCTAGGTATTCCTTTTTTTTCACTCAGACTTCTTTTTGTGATTATAAACAAGTTCAAACTCGTGTGCGACTAAGCTGTAATCCTGCAAAATGTCGGCAATGAGTCTCTAGGAAGGTGACTCTGACACTGGTTGTGTTTATTAACGGTCCCCCGACTCATTTCCGCAATAGTTTTGATACAAAAGCATGGTAAAACCCTTTTAGTAGATCGCTTGAGGTCAGGAATCTTGTAGATGCATCTTGATGTATTTGGATGATGGTACATTGTTTGAAACACAACAAGAATTTCCAGGGTCAGTTTGGAAAAATTAGCTTTGTGATATTTTCCTCTATACTGCTGTAGTCGTAATGTCCAATGAGAATGAGTCCATTGAGAATAGCTATACGAACAAACACATACAGGTTTTACAATCAATGTGAGGACCAAAGTTAGTTCCCAGTTAGGAAGAAACAATATTCCCTAACCCTATATGTTACCATTGCCTTAACATGAACCTAACCTTTGTTTGACTTTAACCTAGCCCATAATGCATATATTTAACTTAACTTTAATTCAAACCCTAACCCCTATTCAGATAATGCTATGTGTCCTGCAGGCTTAGAAATGTTTTACGTAAGGTATGTGAGATTGTTGTACTAACACAGTTGTCAAGCATTTTTGCATATGTATTCTTATACATCTGAGTCAGAATTTAAATTACTTACACATTATAAATGATCTACTGTATACATGTTTTAACTTTTGCCCCTTACTGCCTTGCAAATCATTTATGATTAACAAATTACAAAAACAGATGTGGCCCTCCATTTCATTTCAAAATCCTGATGTTTCCCCTGTTTTAGAGTGTACTTTGTAGGCACCCAATGTGATATGTGAATAAAAACATGAATTTCATTATTGCCTTTTCTGGTATACAAATGTGTATATTCTTCCTACAACTCATGTTAGAGAGCCTACTATGGGGGCCAGCATAATAAGCCATGCTAATTATAGCAGTTAAAGGCTACCTTAAGATATTTGACTAACCCAGCCTAGGCCAATTAAACGGTATAGGGCATGGATGGATGATTCCAAATGCAGAGTTATTCAAACTCATTGAACTGTTCAATAATGCACAGGAAATTTCTGCCTTTAGCGGATACATTTAGGATATGAGCTTTGATTCTTCTGATTCGGAATTTCCTTTGTTGTTCAGCTTTCATTGTTAGTCCCTGGCAATGAAGCCAGAATGATCCTCAAGCCTGTATTTTTAGCATCAGTTGTACCTAGGCTTGACTGGCTATTTCAGTCTTTCAACTCCTGCTTATGTTAACCATCATTTGGCACTGGTACTGTGTGTTCAACCTAAGGGCCCTTGTTTGCTTTTTTGGAAACAAGTTTTACTGTATGCTTATGTTGGTTTTTCACAATGTCATTGAACCTCCCATACTTTAATATTTTGGCTGAAGTAACTGCTTTCTGGACCACTGTGATTTTTCTTTTTCTATTTGTTGTTAAAACCTGACTATTTCAGAGATGAATTAGTTTGCTAGTCTTTAATTTTATCTCCAGGTCACTTCTTGGGTTTCACCTGTTAGAAATTAAATGCATAGCAAGGTCAAAATCAACAGCTTTTGACCCAACTCTAACCATGGTGGTTTATTTTGTACAAACTCCTCCCCTTTTACAAGAGATTCCAGACCCCTCGAGGTTGAAGGAAATAGGAAGTGACTTATCCAGGGTGCCTGTAGCTCCCCAATCATTGCTAATCTGGTCCATCTAGGATTAGAACTCAATAAGTAGAAGCTAGTAAGCTTCTTTGTAAATGTCTCTGCTGGAAGGGAGACACTTGCTATTTTACCTCCTTAGTTCTCATTATCTTTGTCCCATGAGAGTCTGAATCAAAGTAGACTAGTGGTTAGAAGCAGACCCACACTGCTTCTTGGGGTCATCGGCACTGGACTTACATTGGCTCATTGTAATTCAGGAGGGTTGTTTAACGACCACAATTGCTTCTCTCACTGAGTGGCCAGTTATGTGGGATCTCTCCTTCTACTTCTACATAGTGTGAGCTGGTTGAGTTCTTGCTGTCATCATATTCTGGCTATTTACTTTGGCTTGAGTGAGGTTACACTCTGTGCTGTTATTGGTTTTGTTGTACTTCTTAATTGTATTTTGGTCGGGTACTTTTATAAGCCAAGATGCTAAGCCAGAGTGCCCTGATGATCTTCTCCGGGATATGTGGGGCTTTGGTGGTCCTAGCCATGGGCTACTACGTCTACTGGTAAGTCATGGAAAGGTGGTGATGATCAGACTGGCCACTAAACAGGGCTGTTCTGACGGCCTCCTGTATTAGTATTTTGACGATCCTGTTGCTCAATCTATCGTGCATTATGCAAAAACAATGTGGGTTCATATGATTTACGAATCATATATTCAATCTATTTCTAAATAATATCAATAATAGTCACATTTTAATGACATGTTTTTATGGTAATTGAAATAGAGACCTAACCTAGGCCTATTCACAATAAGGGTGAATGAATATTCAATTGTTTGCACCATGTGATTAAGTTATTAAACTTAAGATGATTTCAGGCAATAAATGTTTTATATCATTTTTATTTGATTGATAATTTGCATACAAACATCTTATACCCCACCAACGTATACACTGCTGCCCATAACTTTTGGGAGAGTCACACTCGTTCTTTTGTTTTAGCTTTGAAT
This sequence comes from Novumbra hubbsi, assembly GCA_016801125.1. Taxonomy (NCBI): domain Eukaryota; kingdom Metazoa; phylum Chordata; class Actinopteri; order Esociformes; family Umbridae; genus Novumbra; species Novumbra hubbsi. The sequence continues at coordinate 48,537 of JACXGK010000416.1, forward strand.
TTGAACTCATGTAATTCCATTTTAGATTTAGCGGTCTAAGGCAGTTGCTGGTGTTTGAGAGGAGATAACTAAATAAATGTCATTACAAGTCAACAAATCTATCATAGACAAAGTTTCTGGAACCTTAAGATGAAGAAGCAAGTACGAAAGCCCTTGTTATCTCAACAATGTCAAGTTAACAGGTAGACCAAGAAAACCCACTACAGTTGATGAATCCTCACCTTAATGAAGAAACAGTCAGTGACTCTAAAAATACAGTTTAAAGCAACCACAGAAGTTTTAGTTTTTTTCAGGGCCAAAAGGTGTATTGTTTTTGACTGGCCAAGACAGTCATAGGACCTGAATTCAATTGAGCATGTGTCTTACTGGTGGAAAACAATACTGAAGCCAAACATTCCCAGAAAGGAACAGGAACAAAAGATAACGAAACATTCTGGCACAGCACCCCCAGGGAAGATGGCCTGCATCTGATGATGTCTGTTCAGGCCTATGGAAAGGGTTTGCAACCCAATACTAAATATGCCAACTTTATTTAAGTTTACTTAATTATTATAATTTTTTTTTCGATGTGATGGTGTCCATAATGGGATTTAAAAAAGATGTCTAAAAATCCTTGACAAAACAAAATTCTTATAAACCTTTCTTCTAGTGCTTTCTTCTAGTGCTGTCACAATGCCAGTTTCACAATACTTGTCAACACTTGTGTTGTGAAACCTAAACATGAAGCAGATTCAATGTCTGTAGAACAAAAAGTGCTTAGTTGGGACAAGATCCTGTAGTAGCCTACCTGTGACACTCCAAGAACAGGATTGCCTAACTACACTTACCCAAACACACAAGACACAAGGGTTGACAATTTTGCAGAGGTATTGTTTTAATATAACGTATAATTTCGGTATTGAGTATTTTATAGTAACCCTGGTATCAAAGTCAGAATGTTGGTATCGTGACAACACTTGCCATCTTTCCATACAGGCCAGATATTTTGGATTTTGTTCTCAGATAGACGCTTTGACTAGCCTATCGCCTTGTCAAGGTTTCTGTGGGCCTCTTGGTTGCCTTTCGGACCAGTCTCCTACGTGCACGTGGTGGAGGTGTAGCACGCCTTCCATTGATTCAGGCAGGTTCTTGGTGGTGCAGTACACCTTCTGAGTTGAAGGTGGTAAAGGGATTGTTCAAGCCTGAATAATGATCAATGTAATATGGTTTGGAATGCTGCTCTGCTTTCAGGATCCAAACCAGCTGTTAATAATGAATCTATAAGGCACAAGGTGTGGTAGATGGCCAATATAAAAGCTAAGTTAAGAGCAGTTCTGGTTCATTTTGCTAAGATGTGGTATTTTGGCAATTTACCCCAAACCCAATGATAACCTACTCCTCCTATAAACCAATTACCAATGCAGTAAACCAATAATAAAAATGGATGCCATACACTTGTTATATGTTGTCATACATCATGTCTGTCAATCAGTATTTTGGATTCCCACTTCCCTGTTTGGTGAAGCCAGTGGGCGCGGCCGCTCTTCCTTAACTAAGTAGCTTTAACCCACTGTAACCCCTGGCTTGTGCAAGGCCACTGGTTGGCTTTGCCTTCCTTTTACGGCCCTTGAGACTAGTATGGAGCTCTGCCAACAGTGGCTGTGTATAGTACCGTGTATAGTGCTTTGGATCCCACTGGTCCTGCCTCCCATAGACGGGGTTTACATTGTGGCCTTGTAGCCCCTGTTGAAACGGCTAGACTGAGATTGGATATCCTGCAGATGATCGGTAACTTGGAAGGATTATTCCCTGGATGCTTAATATAGTTCCTGCAATAATTACAGACAATTATTAACCACCCAAAATGTTTTTTTTTTTTTAATAATCATGTAGGCTTTTAAATCTTCATAGCTTATTCCAGTGTATCCAACAGTTTTATCATGGTACACTGGGCATGTTCTGGCTCAGCTCTAGGTAGGTCTTTGTCGTCCTTGTAAAGTGTTTGGTTTAATTGTTTTACTAAAAGATATAATCATCATCATTTTGGCTTAGTTTCTGTCTTAAATGTTGTTGATTATTCTGCAAGCAAAGTAAAGGGGATCTGTTGCCATGGTTCAGGCAGGAATAAGAAGCAGCCACTTCAGGAAAAGGAGACATTAAGTATTACAGTGAATTTTTGTTTTGCATTCCACTGGATCCTCTCCTGTACTCGTGATCTAAGCTAAGACAATTGCCAGGGCAGCACTTATCCTTTCCAGGTCTTTGTAATGAGCTTTGAGCTTCCAGGGGTGTCTGATCTTGTTTAGAGGCCCCAACATAGATTAATATACCACCATCACCTGCTGTGTTGTGGACCAACCTGTAGATGCTGTTGGCTTTACACAATGTCTACTACAACACGCATTTCCCGGAAATGTGAAGAACATAAATACTTCATATGTTTAGTGGTTAGGTAGGCTCATTTTGGTATGCAATCTACTGTTGCCTGTCAAATGATCTATACACATTATAGCGTTCTCTTTCTGTTGTCTTGTTATGTTGGTCTTGAACAATGGGCACACATTGCCTGTTGGGGAACAAAACACATGGTCCTCTTCAAATATACACTTTGGACCTCATTGAGAGGAGGGCTGGCTAGTTCCTGGCATTATTTGGTCTTCTAATTCAGGAGCTGAGATACAGTAGAGCACAGTCTGATGAATTGCAGGTCTTCAATGGGTCTGTGTAATTTGTTAGAAAAGTCTTGGCTGATCGGCAGGTGTAAAAACTGAAAATGAATAACTCTGATAATGAATACAAAGACGTAAAACAAAATATTATATGATGAAATGTGACAGTAGACACTATAGCTATCTTATATATAACAACTTATCGAAAATACTGGAGCATATTGGATGCTGAGTCAGGCAAAAGCACAGTTGCTCTGTAATAATAAGACAAATTGAAAGCAATTTGCCAACGCAGATCATCTGCTTATAATAGCCACTACTGAATGTCGATGTGTCTTCATCACTACTAGTTATTGACAGTGTTTGATTTGAAATATAAGTGTTACATTTATACTCTTGTTTCGGGAAGTTTGACTCTTTACTGAACTTTTCTAGTTGTTTCTTAAAAGTCAAACTAGTGAGTCACCTGTTAATACATGGGGATGCAGGACTGCGAGACGCGTTCCCCCGGGCGGTTTGTGTGCATTACTATTTCTGTGAGTCCCGCACAGCCTTGTGATCATGTTCTACTGATCTGCTGCCAACCGCTCAACAAACTGTTCAGCCACAGCCACTAAAAAGACACAGAGTTGAGTCAATAAAGAGCCATTCCAAACGAACACATTGGTTGCAAACTGCAGATCCCTAATACACCAATGGTACCAGGCAAATTAAGAAACAGTAAGGGCCAGTGTTATTTGCTTAGTTGTGTAAAAAAAGCTGCACAATTGTCTTGGTTTAGTGCAGTAGACATTGATATACCTGCTGCCCTAACCTATACCGATGTCTCCTTCCCTGCCCTCAGGACCATAGTACTGAGTGAAGGGCCGTGCAGAAGGGGCTTATAAAGGAAACCACCTCGGTAAGATCAAAACAAATTGGTTTATTTTAGCTAAATTAGCCGTATACTTCTTTCCTCTTTAAATAGATCTTTTGCTCTGAACTAAAAAACATGTTTTGAGGTTCTCTTTCCAAATCTTTCTTTTGGTTTTTGTTTTCTTTAACTACCCCACTTTGCTCCCATCCTGTTTTCTGCCCTCTCCTCAGTTTCCCTCACCAGGTTGGTCGTTGTGGAGCAGTGACTCCTCAGTAGCAACAGACATGGGTCTTTTAGCCCAGCTGAAGACCCACTTTGTTCCGAAACTCCTCATGGGTTTTGTGTTTGTGGTGAGTGGCCTGATCATCAACTTCATCCAGCTCCTCACCTGCGTCCTGTGGCCCTTCAACAAGCAGCTCTACCGCAAGATCAACACCCGCCTCTCCTACTCCCTCTGGAGCCGTGAGTCCCCT